>JAXIVJ010001003.1:27500-147500 GCA_036785665.1 Chirona hameri
ACTGATGGCTGGCCGACGTGCTGCTTTTGCCGCCGGGGACAGGGATCGCTATAAAGCGCTTACAGACTGACGACTTCTGCTATTCGGAGTGATTGCCGCGATGATATCCATCGACGTATTGTAGAGTCGAACCGATCGAATATGTGGCGTTGTCTGAAGTCGATAGTGGGCGGCAGCCGAACGAGTTCAGTTCCTGTTCCTCTTGTTTACTCCGATGTTCTCAATCACCATTTTGTAGGCGTCGGTCCTGCCACTACCTCTACCGTGCCCTCACCCACTCGCACTGTACCTGCGTTGTTGCCTCGTGTTCTGACGTGCTCCTTTCGAGTCAACTCAGTCACTCTCGAGTCACTCATGTACACTGTTGCAGGCATGAAACCCTCCAAGTCTTGCAGCATTGATGGCATCAGCGTGTATAAGTACCAGAAGTGTTTTCATGGCATGGGCCATATTATACTTGACCTGGTCAATTCCAGTCTCACTACTTGTTCAGTTCCCCAGGCTTGGAAGCACGCTTTGATTACGCCCTTACCAAAGACGGATGATCTATCTGATCCTTCGAAATTCAGACCCATCTCGGTTGTCCCCGGCATCGCAAAAATCGTTGAACGAATTGTTCATCAGCAACTTAGTGCCTATGTAGCGGGGTACATCTTCTCAGCATGTTCCAATGCACCGGGCCTGACTCCTCTGACAAAACATTCCGAGCCGGCCGGCGGCAGACGCCCCTCTCCTCGCATCCAACCCAGACATGCAAAAACTCGGGTCCGAAGCCCGAGACTGCAAGTCTAGTAACTGCAGTCATCACAGCCATCGCCAGAACAGCTGAGTAAGCGAGACGACGGCGGGGAGCAACGCCAGCCGGGTGTACGCCCCTCAGGTACACCCATTACGGTACCAGTCCCATTTGCGTACCGGCCCCAGTACCGTCCCTACCGGCGCTGCCACATCACCCCGCCCCCTCCCCTCTATGTCCTATGAGTCAGCACAGCCAGGGGCGGGCCGCCCAAAGGCAGAGGGACAGCTGTGTAGAGCTGTAGCACGCCAACAAAGGGACGGGTTTGAAGTAAGGGAATAATCGTTGTTGAGAAGAAATGCGGATGATAAACCGACACTATTGATGCGAAGTGATAGAAAATCGCAGTCAATTATTACGGAACAAATGACGTGTACGATATACGCAGAGTAAGACGTATAATCAGAAGTATTGTCTAAAAAGAAGAATTGATATTGTCACAAGGGCGAAGAGCTAATTGCAAGTAAGGATAAAATTAGAAATACGATCAACGCCGGCATATATATATATATATATATATATATATATATATATATATATATATATATATATCTATATATATATATATATATATATATATATATATATATATATATATATATATATATAATATATATATATATATATATATATATATATATATATATATATATATATATATATATATATATATATATATATATATATATATATATATATATATATATATATATATTATATATATATATATATATATATATATATATATATATATATATATATATATATATATATATATATATAATATATATATATATATATATATATATATATATATATTATATATATATATATATATATATATATATTAATATATATATATATATATATATATATATATATATATATATATATATATATATATATATATATATATATATATATATATATATATAATATATATATATATATATATATATATATATATATATATATATATATATATATATATATATATATATATATATATATATATATATATATATATATATATATATATATATATATATATATATATATATATATATATATATATATATATATATATATATATATATATATATATATATATATATATATATATATATATATATATATATATATATATATATATATATATATATATATATATATTATATATATATATATATATATATATATATATATATATATATATATATATATATATATATATATATATATATATATATATATATATATATATATATATATATATATATATATATATATATATATATATATATATATATATATATATATATATATATATATATATATATATATATATATATATATATATATATATATATATATATATATATATATATATATATATATATATATATATATATATATATATATATATATATATATATATATATATATATATATATATATATATATATATATATATATATATATATATATATATATATATATATATATATATATATATATATATATATATATATATTTAACGATTGTTAATGCAGCACTACAAATTACTGAACTTGAACGTAGCTCCAAGCAATGATAGAAAATTAAGCATGTCAAGAGTTTCGTTAAACTGAAGAAGGCGAACATTTCATGCTGGAAAAATAAAGGGATGAAAAGAAAGTCATCTAAAAACGATACTACGACGTAATAATTGGAATGCAATGACTGAAAGGACTACCTGATTGATTATTGAAGAATACCATTTTATCAGCAAGATGCATTATCAAGAAACCAAAATTATCTGGTTATATAAAGATGCCGTAGTCCTCTTATCAAACCTATATAAAGATATTTGCACCAGACACCAGACACATGGCAGTAACAAAGCAAAGGGCGTGGCCATAGGTAGCAAGCAAACAAGAAAGTGGAAGAAATATGCACTACTTGAAGCAATTATATTATGAACAAAATTAAGTAAGAAAGGTCTTTAAGAAGTTTGAAGAAGTTCTATACACTAGAAATGCAAAATTGTCGACGGCAAGAATCGGCCAATCAGAAGACGGGGGTGTGCCACACCCAGAGCAAGACACCGCCGGGTCGGAGTATAAAAAGAGGCAACGTCGCACAGAGACGGGGAAGGGGAGCGGACAGCAGCGGACAGCAGCGGAAGAGTCGACAACGGGACCCCAGCACGCGCGCTGCCCGCGGCGCGGCGGCGGCAGCCGTCCGCCGTGGCAGGGCTGACAGCCGCAGAGAGAGGAAGACGGCAAGAACTGAGCCGACGGCGGCAGATCACAGTAAGTCACGAAGCTGCTCATCCTCTCCGATCCTACCCGAAATTCTGCCCAGGTCCGGTGACTACAAAATTTAAACAATAAGGGGCTGAGTGGGATATTTTACGTAATTTGGGTCATCTGTCCAGGCTCGCTACTTTTTACCTAGGAAGGCAGGAAAAATGTATGTGTAGCCGATGCTGTACTAGAGGTGTGATGCCAGGCGACCGTAGTACTTTGGAATCCAGCACGCTGCGTTGCAGGAGGTCATGGCGTAAGCCCTAGCGCATTGGCGCATGTAAATACGAGCGGTTTTAGTTAGTATTTTAAACTAGAGATTGAGCGAGTCAATTATTCGGTTCTGTGCTGGTTTTGGTGATATTATGCGGAGATTCAAATGAATCATTGGTTGAACATGTAAATTGATTGGGACGTACCAAAAACGATTATTTACTGCGCTACCGTTTGTTTAGTTGCTGAGTTAAAATAAACATTGTAAATTTGTAATTTGTGTAACATTTTACGGGGGAAAGGAGACATGATGGAGTCGAGAGGGTCGTTGAAGGAAGGAAATGTACACAGCGATGCGGTTCCCCGACAGCATGAGGTAAGGCAAGAATTAAGCCAGTATAGCCGCAGATAAGTAGGATATGTTTCGATTGTTGTTTGCATGGTTCGATTAATTCGTTCTCGTTTTGCTCGCCATACTTAGCCAGAAGCCCGAGTTTAATGATTAAGTACGTTTCCGCTTCAGTAAATTTAACGTTATGTATCAGAGTTGTGGACGATTTCAAATCACGGAATGGTAACTTTCGCTGAACGGTTAAAACGCCAGGTAACCCAACTACCAGACAAAGTATTAGTGAGGTTGGGTAGAGACTCGTCATTCTAGCTTGGCAGGTAAGGATAACAAATGTAAGGACCATATCACTGAGACGACATCGATTGGTTATAAAGTATCGGTTCATTCTGTCGCTTAGAGGTGTGCTCTATGTTGAGCGGGACAACACAAATCGGAGACTGGTAAGTTACCGCCAGGGGATTGTCTGTCTAAGATTACATATGTATAATCGGCGATGCGCTATTAGCTATTGGTCCAGCATCGCTTCCTACCGACGATTGTTTAAGGACGGTGTATGAGAAATGCGATTCCTTAGCCGTCAATGCGACCTTGTTTCTGTCGCTGATAAACTCGTGCCGCTGATCCGGAGTGGTTAACGTTAAATCCCTGTCTATATTACCTTCTTTGGAATTATCGATCAAACCATAACTAGTTCAGCCCGTAAAAGGTTCTAAGGGCGCAGCAACCTGCAACAGACGTATACTTGCGAGTCAGTGGATGATAAGTATAACAGTCAAATTAACTTTCTTAATATTGTGAGTCTCCTAACCGTCTGTTAAAAATACACCTTCAGCCAGCAGCTCGCGATTTACGACATTACAGCCGACGCCTTCCCTTTGTTAACGTCATGGTACAACTGTAATGTTAGATGTCCTGTATATTGACAGTCCAAGTGGTAACTTAAGCCTTATTATTAGCCAACTATAAACAGCGTTAAATTATTTGAATATATTCTGACGATGGTGCACTGCCGATTATATTGAAGTTTAAAAGTGATATTTAGGAGATTACTAGCTGATGCTTATTGAAATGGGTCATTTGTGATATATGCACGTTATCTCTGGTTGCGATTCTTTTTGGACAACGTTTCCCATGTAGGAAATTACCTAAGGGTCATATAATTTACGTCCCCGATAGAGAACTGGTAAAGCGGTTAGTACTCAGTCATAGTTGGAGAAACGTCGCTGATATTGATTTCGTAATAGGATAGCTAGAAGGACATGGACAGGACAGGGAGGTGTCATTCCTGCAACAATGGGTCAGGACAGGCCAGGGAAGTGTGATCCCTGCAACAATGGGTCAGGACAGTTCTGGGAGGTTTGATCCCTGCAACAATGGGTCAGGACAGTGCAGGGAGGTGTGATCCCTGCAACGGTGGGACAGGACAGGGAGGTGTGATCCCTGCAACAGTGGGACAGGACAGGACAGGGAGGTGTGATCCCTGCAACAGTGGGACAGGACAGGACAGGGAGGTGTGATCCCTGCAACAGTGGGTCAGGACAGGACAGGACAGATATTAAATAGTATCGGAGCTTGGAGGAGAGGCATGACGGCTTGTGTGCCCGATCCTTGTATCGAAAATCTATCAGCGTGGCGAAACATGTGAATGAAAGTGCTCGTGGAAAATTATGCCCAGACCGAGTGATATCGGCTAGCCGCATATCACAGGGAGGTTACAATTAGTAAGTCCGAGACTGCGGGTGCCAAATGCCAGAGGATGATAGGTTGGCGCAGAAAAGGAGGGCGAGGGAGGAAGGATAAGAGGGAGGAGGAGGCCGGACGTGCCTCAGAAGTCACTCTAGGTTAAACGGGAAGATCTCCTCTAGAGATTCCCGGGCGCCCGCAGTCGGTATATAGGCAAGGACATCCGCGTAGCTCGCCGTCGATGCCGGTCGATGTTAACTTAGAAAGTTGGTCCGGCGGAGCCAGGTCGTGGCCCGGATGGAGGTCAGAGGTCCGGCGGAGCCCAAGGTAGGCCCGGATAGAGGACTCAGGTCCGGCGGAGCCCAGGTCGGAGGCCCGGACAGTAGGTATAGGAGCCTCTCCCGGACAGAGAGGATAAGACGAGCAGTAAAGCGTAGTCGGTGTTTCATATAAGTCCTATGGATAAACTAGCTCCCTTCTAAAGTAGGAACCGGACGGATTACGTTGAACACATATATTCTGGGCGGCCCACGCAGCAATGCTGTCGTTCAGCGGAGCGCTAGTAGGATTTCGTATTGACGAGGACATTTATCCTACCTGGGAGTCACTCATCCAGCTGGCATCCGGCACTACTGGGAGGGAATTTTTTGGGACGGACAAATAATTATGGGGCGAATGAAAGCAGAATGTCTGTAGCTGAGAAAGTGGCAGTGCGGATGATGACGGATAAATCTTAGGTTAAGGCCCAGTAGGAGTAGTCCGAACTTTGCCTGGACAGCCGTACGGATCATCACTCGAAGGAAAGCAAAACTTAGCGACGCTGGGCGTAAGACAAAGTGGGCTATTTTGACTTTGGAGGTGAGCAGGGGTTCGAGGGGATGGGTAACTGGACGGATGACCTAACTTACGATCCGACTTACGATTGCAAAGAGATACCTAATCACGAAAGTTGGCAATGGTCACCAGGGCGTCACAACCGACGCTAATCCTACCCCCTTTTCCCGTTGTACCGTCCTCACCCTCATGGGCGAGACACTGCCCCTCCCGTCCTCGAGCAGTGAAATGGCATGTCGGTGAACCAGCCTATACGATGGACCAGGATGATCAGTCTCTCAAAATTTAAAAGCATCTACCACCATCAGATGTTTTGTACGCGGAAGGGGATCTTGCTACGCTACGCTATACCTACATCAAGACATCTGTCTCTACATCTACGCTATGCTACACCTACATCTCTACATCAGTTTCTACATCTCCCATCACTTCTAGCAGACCTACGAGCCGGACAGGTCACTGCAGGTCACTGCAAGTCACTGCAGGTCGCTGCATGTCACTGCAGGTCACTGCATGCCACTGCAGGTCACTGCAGGTCATGACAGGTCACTGCAGGTCACTGCAGAACACTGCAGGTCACTGCAGGTCACGGCAGGTCACCGAAGGTCGAGCTGACGAAGAGGACAAGAGGGATCAGCAGTTCCCAGTACAGCCAGAGGGAGCAGCAGCTTCCCATGACAGCTGGTGGAGCGGATGCACTCTTCGTCTCCCATTTCTCTTCTTTCTCTTTAAACCCCCGCTCTCCTTCTACCTTCTTCTCCATTCCCCTCTCCCTACAATGTATCCCCCCACTGCTATCCCACTCTACAACGTACCCCTCCCTCCACACGCCAGAGTGGAGCGGAACCCGGCCCAGCTCCGTGTTCCCTATCATACCCTCTCACTCTCTCTACCCCTATGATCCCTCTGTCATTCCCCAACGCTACACCTACTTTAATGAGCATCAACTCTTCTCTAACACCCAACACGGATACAGAAGTTTCCATTCTACTGAAACTGCTTTGTCAGTTATTACGCACAACATCCTGTCAGCCACGGATGCATCTCAAATTTCGCTAGTTGTGCTATGTGATCTGTCCAAAGGGTTGGACGTTGTAAATCACCAGATGCTATTATCCAAGCTTCAACTTTACAACGTAGACACACAGTGGTTCGAGGCGTATCTGGCCGAGCACTCCCAGCAGGTGCAGGTCCGCGGAGCTGACGGTCAGCCTGTCCGCTCTGTGTCGCTGCCCATCACCACTGGCGTGTATCAGGGCACTGCGCCAGGGCCAATCTTGTTCTCGATCTTTTGCAATGATCTGGCATTGCACATCCCCGATGCTACGGTTGTGCAATATGTAGACGATGTCCAAGTTGTAGTCAATGGCAGAAAACAACAGATCGCTGAGCTCATTTCGTCCATGGAGAGAATCCTCTCCGTGCTCGCTGATTGGTTTTGTACTTACGGCATGAAAGTCAGCCCCACGAAAACCCAACTGATGGTACATGGCACCAAAAATGTTTTGCTTGACTTCCCGCCGGTTCAGATCAGGTTCGGGAACTCCATCATCTCCGAAAGTCCTACGGTTAAAATCTTGGGCTTACCATGGATCGATTCCTATATTTTGAACAGCATATCAATCAGTTGGTCGCCAAATGCACTGGAGTTCTCGTTTCGCTATTACACTCCAAACATGTCCTGCCTTCATTTACAGTAGCTCATGTTGTGAATGCGCTTGTTATCAGTTCGATTCGCTACTGTGTTGCCATATATGGTACCTGTAGTAAGGCCTAGCTCCACCGTATTCAAAAGTTGCTAAATTTATGTGCGCGCGTGATTAGTGGTAGGCGTAAGTACGATCATATCAGCGATGTGCTCAGACAACTGAATTGGCTGCGAGCGGAACAGCTGGTTAGCTACCACCAACTGTACCTAGCTAAAACTGCTCTGGACACCGGTCTTCCACCAGATATCGCCGCTATGTTTACCTATGTCGTGACGCCTTATCATACCCGACATACGGGCCTGTTGTGTCACCCACGGACGAAGACTTGTTCTGGCAAAAGGCGACTGGCTCACTGTAGCCCATTGTACAATCGGTTGCCATCTGAGATAAAGGGCTTGGTTTGGTTTGGTTTGGTTAGGATAAGGGTCTACTTGGACCATTGCGCAGCCATGGGATGAAGGAGAAGGGGTGAAGTGGGTCAAAATGGACGCCGACCGGGCAACCGCCCATGGACAGGCCCTTCCCCGCAGCGCGAAGCTGCGAGGAGAGCCCACGCCATGCAGACGGCCACCACTCCCGGAGGGCAGCTCGAGGCCACCACATGTCCGGTGGCCAGCGACCACCAGACCCGGGGTAACGTGGGCGTGACAAAGGATGGAAGATCGGCAGTCGGGAGGATCAAAAGGGATCTGTAAAGGGCTTGACCCGTCATGCTTTTAAACAGAAGCTCAAGCAGTTGCTTCTCCAAGAGACAACTGACGATGCGACGCCGTGAATAGTGTGGAGTGTGTCTGTGGTGTGGTTGCTTTTACGCCTCTTGTTTAAGCCATCTGTTTTATCTAAGTGACGTGGGCTCAGAATAGCCATAGTACTGTGGATGTGTCCCGAAATAATACATGAACATGAACATGAAATAAAAGGTTTGAAACTTCTAAAATAGAGCATACTGTAAAATGTCGTTAAATGTCGTTATCGCTAGTAGAAATATCGTTATCGCTAGTAGCGGAATGTATATTTATTGATTTATCGATTTAGCGGTTTTCTGGCGATAAATTTTTCGGCAGTCATCGTTTATCGATTATCGGCGATAACTTTATCGTTATCGATGTATCGGTTATCGTGATATTTGTTTTTTGTTATCGCGCCCACCTATGGTATATACCTTATTATTGCCACTTGCACGTGTCGTTCACTAGTCGATTACCGCCATTTAGGAGGGCAGATCAAAATCTATATCGCCCTCAAAATAAGAACTGTCGGGCGAATAATGTCATTATTGGCCCGACATGTCATTATTGGCCCAGTTTTTATTCACACTTTGATTCAATCTATATCAATCAATCAATCTATACAGAGTAATGTTGCTTTTGAACTGTATTTTCAGTGTCCACATTATGGCATACATGGCTTTGACATTCACGTTTCGTGCAGCCACTCATTAAACACATTGCCAGCCACTCATTAAACACATTGCCAGCCACTCATTAAACACATTGCCAGCCACTCATTAAACACATTGCCAGCCACTCATTAAACACATTGCCAGCCACTCATTGAACACATTGCCAGCCACTCATTAAACACATTGCCAGCCACTCATTAAACACATTGCCAGCCACTCATTAAACACATTGCCAGCCACTCATTGAACACATTGCCAGCCACTCATTGAACACATTGCCAGCCACTCATTAAACACATTGCCAGCCACTCATTAAACACATTGCCAGCCACTCATTGAACACATTGCCAGCCACTCATTAAACTCATTGCCAGCCACTCATTGAACACATTGCCAGCCACTCATTGAACACATTGCCAGCCACTCATTAAACTCATTGCCAGCCACTCATTGAACACATTGCCAGACACTCATTGAACACATTGCCAGACACTCATTGAACACATTGCCAGCCACTCATTGAACACATTGCCAGCCACTCATTGAACACATTGCCAGCCACTCATTGAACACATTGCCAGCCACTCATTGAACACATTGCCAGCCACTCATTGAACACATTGCCAGCCACTCATTGAACACATTGCCAGCCACTCATTGAACTTTTACATGCCATACTCACTACTCAGTGGCCTTTGATGTGTTGGCTGGTACTGCACTTTTTTCTAGTTCTATTAGCTCATTTTCAGTTATTTCACGGTCCATAGTTACTCTAAATTAATGTTTTCCACATACAATGAAAATGGACCTATTTCTTTAGAAGGTAGATCGAGAATGATGCATCGGCTTGAATTTCGGAAAATTGTATTCTTTAGAGAGAACAAAATATAAATAACGAGCAGTTGATTCACGCGCGGTATTAAATCCGACAACATGCGGCCTAGAACAATCGGCTATAATGACACATAAATATGTGACCTAGATAAGTGACAATAATACAAATAACGTGACATTTGTCGGTCGAATGGGTTTTGAAAGGCCCTTCACCATTATCAGAAGCTCTGCATGACACTTTTTGTCCCTCGCTGCGCTCGGGCCGCTCAGCATCATGACGGGCTTCTGATAATGGTGTCGGGCCGTTCAAAACCCATATCGCCCTCCACAGTCACGTTATTGTACTACTGTTCTCAGTGTGAAGTGTAAACTAATGAAGCTTTTCAACATGTTGGCTCATATTTCTGGTTCACTGGCAAGCAACGCTTGCTTGTCTGCGTGCAAACCATACTGCGTGATGTCATAACGACTCCTTCGATTTGCAGACCGAGAAAGCCATGTATGGTCAGGCGGGCTGGTGCAGCTCTTATCTGCAGCTTTAAGCTGTGACGGAGTTAATCAGCACTCCGGCAGCCCCGGCAGCTGGGCCCTACAGTGGGGCCGCAGCAGCAGCAGACATCACCTCAGCCCCTGTTCTGCGGCGAGCTTCCGTCCCCGGCGTGGACGTCCGTCCTCTGATAGCGAGACAAGGTCACACTGCGGTGACAAAGGGTCCGCCGAGACCAAGAGACGCGACGGGGGAGGGGGCTGCCGAGCTGAGAGACGTGCTGGCGCTGTGGAGGGTCCGATATAACCATTGTTATTGCACTTTCGTTTGCAGCATGCACAGCACGTAGTAAAAGCAAAATAACTGCGCTATGATTACGCTGCAAAGCTCTTCTAAAGCCCTTTCCCTCGCTTATGGTCTTGATGTGATTTTAGCACAGTACGCGATATTCGGGGCTTTATGACTGCTGGAGTGCGCGAATGACAAAAATGTTGAACCGATCAAAAATAAACTAGTTCGTTTCGTTTTATTCTTTACCTGGCTGGAAAAACTTATAGTTTCCATGTTCATATATTCTTGACGCCAACGTCCACACAGTTCAGGCGAAAGTCGCAACATAAAACGCGGCATTTAAAAATATTGTATCATACATGTTCTGCAATAAATACACTGTAAAAGACTAGCATATATCTCTTTATCAGCTTCAGGCGAATCCACGATGCCTCCACCCATCAACATTCAATAGAAACCGTTCAGAAGCAAGGTAGGATGAAACGCAGGACTATTGTCGACTTTTAGGCACCATGACGGTGCTATATAAGCGTCACTTTACATCGGCATCACTCTCATCAGTCCAGTTGCAATACATAGAGTGACACTAGAACGATTCACATCTGACGCTCAAGAAGGCACTGACGTAGTGCAAGGCAATAGCAATACAGAGCAACAACACCGAGGTGCCGAGATCGCAGACTCCGGATCAGCACTGTTCCGACCTGGCTGGCGTACCAACCGGCCCGCAGCGTTTCTAATGCCCCGCCTGATCTCATCCACCATGACAACCATTCTGAGACACCGCCCACAGCACCAGGCACGAGCGACAGCTGAAGCCCAGCGAGTGAGTGCCTCGCGCCCAGAACCTGCATCGTTCAGACACTCCTCCGTGGGGCAGCAGCATCTCGAACTGGCGTCATTCTCACATGACTGTCACGTCATGTCCCGCGATACCCACACGGCCGCGAGACGACCAGCACTATCGACACGTTGCAGGCACTTCACCTTCGCAAACTCATTCACACGCTCTGAGCCCTCGATTGGGCCTCAGCTGGCGGCCGGCTCCGTCGCGCCCTGGTCCGCTGGCGTCTCTGGCCGTCCCCTGACCTCGGCCCTGAGCTCGTCCAGCTGACTCTGCAGCTGCGCCGTCAGACGTGTCTCCATGTTGCTCAGCAGGTCCTTGATGTCCTCGAAGGAGACGGCGCGCGGCGAGGCCACCTCCCGGCCGCGGTGCATGCGTAGGCCGCCCTCCAGCTCGGTGGGGACCCGGAGGGTGGTGTTGCGCCGGTTCTGGCCAGCCGGTGGCGGCTGCTGGCCGCGGCCGTTCCCTGTCCCGCCGACGGCGGAGGTGCTGCCCTCGTGACCCTCCTGGGCGTGCAGCGCGCGCCAGATGCGTTCCAGCATCTCCTTGTTGATCTTGTGCTCGCGCAGTGCCTTGGTCTTGTAGTCGAGGATCTGCAGCTGGTGCGACTTCTGCGGGTGGTTCGGCATCAGGAAGACGCGCTTGGAGAGCATGTCCAGGTGGATCGAGTCGAGCACCGGCTGTATGACAGAGCGCAGCCATCCGCAGCGGAACAGCGACTTCATGAAGGCCGTCATCAGTTCCGTGTTGTAGATGAGCTGAGACTGCTTTTTCAGCCGCTCCAGGTGCGCGCCCGCCCGCAGGGCCTGCACGTCGTTAACGGCCAGGGCCACCAGCAGGTTGGAGAGGATGATGGACACGAGCACGAGGAAGAAGAAAAAGATGACGTGGCTGGTGCCGCGGAGAGGCAGGGCGGCGGGGTCCAGGAAGAGACCCTCGTAATCCACCTCACCGATCATTAGCGTCAGCGTCTTCATGAAGGAGTTGAATGGATCCTTGAAGGCACCCGCTTTGCGGAAAGCGAGGTGGAAGCTGATGGAAAATGCCACCAACAGACTGAAGTACACGAAGAAGATCCTGCAGAAGACCTTGGCGACGCGTATGAACATGCTGACGTAGATGCCGCAGCTGGGAAACTGGCCGATCATGTGCATCGTCTTGGACCAGAGGAAGAGCACATAGAAGGCGGCCATGTGTGTCTGCCACGGCCCGTCGCTGTCGACGCTCACTGCGAAGAACATGCAGAACAGGACCCAGTTCAGCCACGAAACGCCGTTCGTGAAGTAGTTGGACGCAGATGAGATGATGTTGAGAAGCTCGTGCACCACCAGGATGACCACCATGCTCACGGACGTCCAGTAAAATCCCAGCTCCCACTCCATTATCCTGGCCGCGAACGCCGTGGTCCGTACACCGTCACCGCCACTGAGTTCACTGGTCGCGTTCACCGCACTCGTGTTCACCGCCGGGTATATCACGCGGTTCGTCCGATCCCACACGAACTTGTTCAGGATGAAGAACGTGCTCACGATCACAAACACCATGTAGAAGAGCAGCTTCAGGAGGAACAGCTTGACGACGCGGTGCCACTTGAGCGCGAGGAACGACTGGCACACGGGGTGGATCAGCACCTCCGATTCGCCGATCTTGATGAAGTTCCTCAGCAGTTCCGTGTGGCACATGGCGTCCGCCCGGACCAGCGGCTTGAAGTTGATGGTGATCTCGAAGTTTTTGTTGTTCTTGGGCAGCTTGTTGGGCACCAGGCAGTGGTCGAGGATCTGGTCGAGCGCGTTCGGGATGTTCCGGAGCATCATGGCCAGCGCGGTCTCGCCCTCGGTGTTTTTGGCCTTGAGGTCGGCGCCGCCGTTCAGCAGCGCCACCACGTTCGGGATGGAGCCGGCCTTAGCGCACTTGTGCAGCGGCGTCTCGCCCTGGTTGTCGGGCAGGTTCACCTCGGAGCCGGCCTCGAGCAGCAGCCGCATGCAGCGCACCTCGTTCCCGAGCGCGGCGTCGTGCAGCGGCGAGTAGCCGCGCATGTCCTGCACGAACACGGCCGCCTTCTGGCGCGACAGCAGCACGCTCATGCACTCGGCGCAGCCGGCCACCGCCGTGAAGTGAAGCGGCGTCTGGAAGAACTTGTTCTCGATGCTGGCGTCGGCGCCGCGCGCCAGCAGCAGCTCCACGCCTTGCCGCCAGCGGATGCGCGCCGCCTGGTGCAGCGCCGACTCGCCGAAGAAGCCGTTGATGGCGTTGACGTTGGCGCCGCGGTCGAGACAGGCGGTGACGGTCTCGCCGCTGCGCCGGTCGATGGCCTCGAACAGCTGCTGGTCGGTCTCGGTCGGCTGCGGCGGGTTCAGCGACGAGTAGCGATGCGACATGTTGTGCTGGCGCCGCGACATCTCCAGCCAGCCGGACGGCTGGTGGCGCAGCGAGCGCGCCATCACTGAAACAGACAAGGCAGGGCAGACAGGTCAGCACAGCTCAGACAGCGGAGGGCAGACAGGTCAGACAGAGCAGGCAGGGCAGGGCAGACAGGGCAGCACAGCTCAGGCAGGGCAGGGCAGACAGATCAGCACAGCTCAGACAGCGGAGGGCAGACAGGTCAGCACAGCTCAGGCAGCGGAGGGCAGACAGGTCAGACAGAGCAGGCAGGGCAGGGCAGACAGGTCAGCACAGCTCAGGCAGGGCAGGGCAGACAGATCAGCACAGCTCAGACAAGCCGCAGCATAGGCTGATTGATCAACATGGGTAGCGCAGTCAACAAGAGCAGGGCATAATCTACAGGAGTACTACCCAGCGAAAAGAATGTCGAAAGGGACAAGTCCCCAGTCTCCTGCACGGCGGCGGAGCCTGCATGAGCACGGCTGAACGACGGAAACACGGCTGATAGCTGGCGGTGAACTAGCACTACGGAGCAATACCTACAAGACAGGAACATAATCGTTAGCGAACGCGGCAGGACACGATAAATCAGTACCAGGGAAACATTCCTTCGACACTGTGTAGGGAAGGTGGCAGTGAATGAGAAGCCCGAATCAGGCACTGTGTGAACGATTGTTCACGGGGCCAGCACTGAGACCTCACGGGAGTCACGGATGAAGCACGGTTCAATAAAGTGACTCAGCACTCAACAAGTCAACAATATATTCTTCAGGGCACGATCCCCGCTAACAGGCTGCTGCGGAGGCGGGTCGATGTATATATCAAACCACAGCGCCGGTCAGCAGGGAGCACCAGACACAGGTTACACGGGGTCACCACGGGGTCACCACGGGGTCAGCACGGGGTCAGCCGTGTTCAGCACGTGATCAGTCTGATCACGTGACCTGTCTGATCACGTGACTGGCTAATCACACTCCGATCTAATCAGCAGACAATGCGAACGTACCAGCGAGCCCGGTCAAGAGCAGGACAAATGTGCGAGGTACACAGAAATGCGATGTGTGATTTTCCCGAGATCCAGGGCCGGTCCAGGTGTGCTGACAGAGGATTTATGACAGAGGAGAATGATGACAGAGGAGAACAGAGGATTTATGACAGGTGTGCTGACAGAGGACGGTCCAGGTGTGCTGACAGAGGACGGTCCAGGTGTGCTGACAGAGGATTTATGACAGAGGAGAATGATGACAGAGGAGAACAGAGGATTTATGACAGGTGTGCTGACAGAGGACGGTCCAGGTGTGCTGACAGAGGACGGTCCAGGTGTGCTGACAGAGGACAGTCCAGGTGTGCTGACAGAGGACGGTCCAGGTGTGCTGACAGAGGACGGTCCAGGTGTGCTGACAGAGGACGGTCCAGGTGTGCTGACAGAGGACGGTCCAGGTGTGCTGACAGAGGACGGTCCAGGTGTGCTGACAGAGGACGGTCCAGGTGTGCTGACAGAGGACAGTCCATGTGTGCTGACAGAGGACAGTCCAGGTGTGCTGACAGATGATTTATGACAGAGGAGAATGATGACAGAGGAGAACAGAGGATTTATGACAGGTGTGCTGACAGAGGACGGTCCAGGTGTGCTGACAGAGGACGGTCCAGGTGTGCTGACAGAGGAGGTCCAGGTGTGCTGACAGAGGACGGTCCAGGTGTGCTGACAGAGGATTTATGACAGAGGAGAATGATGACAGAGGAGAACAGAGGATTTATGACAGGTGTGCTGACAGAGGAGGTCCAGGTGTGCTGACAGAGGACGGTCCAGGTGTGCTGACAGAGGACGGTCCAGGTGTGCTGACAGAGGAGGTCCAGGTGTGCTGACAGAGGACGGTTCAGGTGTGCTGACAGAGGATTTATGACAGAGGAGAATGATGACAGAGGAGAACAGAGGATTTATGACAGGTGTGCTGACAGAGGAGGTCCAGGTGTGCTGACAGAGGACGGTCCAGGTGTGCTGACAGAGGACGGTCCAGGTGTGCTGACAGAGGAGGTCCAGGTGTGCTGACAGAGGACGGTCCAGGTGTGCTGACAGAGGACGGTCCAGGTGTGCTGACAGAGGAGGTCCAGGTGTGCTGACAGAGGACGGTCCAGGTGTGCTGACAGAGGATTTATGACAGAGGAGAATGATGACAGAGGAGAACAGAGGATTTATGACAGGTGTGCTGACAGAGGACGGTCCAGGTGTGCTGACAGAGGACGGTCCAGGTGTGCTGACAGAGGACGGTCCAGGTGTGCTGACAGAGGAGGTCCAGGTGTGCTGACAGAGGACGGTCCAGGTGTGCTGACAGAGGACGGTCCAGGTGTGCTGACAGAGGAGGTACAGGTGTGCTGACAGAGGACGGCCCAGGTGTGCTGACAGAGGACAGTCCAGGTGTGCTGACAGAGGACAGTCCAGGTGTGCTGACAGAGGACGGTCCAGGTGTGCTGACAGAGGACGGTCCAGGTGTGCTGACAGAGGACGGTCCAGGTGTGCTGACAGAGGACGGTCCAGGTGTGCTGACAGAGGACGGTCCAGGTGTGCTGACAGAGGACGGTCCAGGTGTGCTGACAGAGGACGGTCCAGGTGTGCTGACAGAGGACGGTCCAGGTGTGCTGACAGAGGAGGTCCAGGTGTGCTGACAGAGGACGGTCCGGGTGTGCTGACAGAGGACGGTCCAGGTGTGCTGACAGAGGACGGTCCAGGTGTGCTGACAGAGGACGGTCCAGGTGTGCTGACAGAGGACGGTCCAGGTGTGCTGACAGAGGACGGTCCAGGTGTGCTGACAGAGGACGGTCCAGGTGTGCTGACAGAGGAGGTCCAGGTGTGCTGACAGAGGACGGTCCAGGTGTGCTGACAGAGGAGGTCCAGGTGTGCTGACAGAGGACGGTCCAGGTGTGCTGACAGAGGATTTATGACAGGTGTGCTGACAGAGGACGGTCCAGGTGTGCTGACAGAGGACGGTCCAGGTGTGCTGACAGAGGAGGTCCAGGTGTGCTGACAGAGGACGGTCCAGGTGTGCTGACAGAGGACGGTCCAGGTGTGCTGACAGAGGACGGTCCAGGTGTGCTGACAGAGGACGGTCCAGGTGTGCTGACAGAGGACGGTCCAGGTGTGCTGACAGAGGACGGTCCAGGTGTGCTGACAGATGACGGTCCAGGTGTGCTGACAGAGGACGGTCCAGGTGTGCTGACAGAGGACGGTCCAGGTGTGCTGACAGAGGAGGTCCAGGTATGCTGACAGAGGACGGTCCAGGTATGCTGACAGAGGACGGTCCAGGTGTGCTGACAGAGGACAGTCCAGGTGTGCTGACAGAGGAGGTCCAGGTGTGCTGACAGAGGACGGTCCAGGTGTGCTGACAGAGGACGGTCCAGGTGTGCTGACAGAGGAGGTCCAGGTGTGCTGACAGAGGACAGTCCAGGTGTGCTGACAGAGGACGGTCCAGGTGTGCTGACAGAGGAGGTCCAGGTGTGCTGGGAAACAATAAGGTCGCTACGCAGCCTACAGTGGGGAAGCTGCAGTGGAATATGACTTCACTGGCCGCTGATGAAGATGGAAAAGATGCAAATTAATGCGTGCGTGTTTCGTAAAAGTGTGAAGTACCTAATGTATTAGTTGACAGGGAAACAATGAGAACATAGTTTCTAGTTTGTAATCTATACATTAGCTACACATTTGTTTCGCACTAAATGTCATGGTCACACCATTGCCTACAAGCCATGACCATCACATTTAGTTCGAAAAACATACATGTGTAGCCAATTTAAATAATACAGACTAGAGACCACGTTCCCATCGTTTCCCTATTAACCCAATATGTCTTAACAAAACCTACAGTTAGTTAAGTATGCCTGCTATGCATAAGCGTAGGACTACCATACACGGCATGCCGACATGGCTTGCGAGAACGCCGCAAATATGCATATTAAAGGTAATTATCATGCAACTATCAGGGGTCATTGGACATCCAGCAATCACCTCCCGGTGATGCCACCAACAGCATCACCTGGAGATCACCAAACATCCAGACAGCCATTGGACATCCACGCTAAACTAAACCTAAACCTAAATCAGCAGTGCAAACAAACGCATGGTACTAAAGCGAGTTTCACACAGCTTCCTAGAACGTTTCAGGTGGCCCCGCTGCCGAATTGCCGTAATCTTTACGATCGCATCAGATCTGCGATATCGCCAAGCGTGAAGTGTTGACACACCTACGCTCTGACATTCAACGCATCCTTATTATTCCAACATCAAAGAGCCCGGCCGACTATGCGCCAACGCACGTTTACGGAAATTATGTTGATGAACGGGGCAGCGCAATAAACAGCTTGATCCGTAGAACAGAACTCATTTTGTTTAACTAGTGAAATATGACTACCATTTCCCTGCCATTGAGCCTAGGTGCGCTTAACTCCGATACATATGTATCAAAATAAAAACGAAATAAAATAAATATACGACATTATCGGCAACACGTATGTCGGTGATTTTAGAATATAATCAGGGTTTAAACATCTTAACATAATCAACATCAATATAAGCAGCAAGGATGTAGGAATGTCACCAAAAGTGAGAGGGCCAGTGAAACTTTGAACTCGTCATTGAGAGAACCCCCCCCCCCCCCCCCCCCCTCCCCCTCCCTATGCAAAAAGTATTGGCATATTTGGGCTCTTCTCGCCTTGGCGAACCTTTTGCCATCACAAGTTTCCCTCACCAAGCAAAATAAAATAGTTTGGCAACAAAATTGGCCGAAAAGCGAGGGGCCGTGGCCCCGTGCCCCGTATGTCGGTGACGCCCCCCCCCCCCCCCCTGTGCCTACGCCTATGATAAGCAGTGATTAATCCGCCATTGGCTGGGAGGGGGGCGTTTTTCGCCCCCCCCCCCCCTTGACGAACTTTTTCAATCGCTCAAAAGCCAATAGCGCTATCGACGTGAAACTTCGGGTACCTTCTACATCAATTTTAAGTCTTCTGTGCAAAAAGGAAGCAATTTCGTTAAAAAATTGGCATAAAGCGATTTTACTGACATCACTACACACGATTTTGACGAAAAAAATCAGGTAAACTAAAAGCAGACGGTATAGTGTACACATGCCAAATTTTGAGCAAAATGCAATACAAAACGTCAAAAGATAGCAAGTGGCAAAGGCTACAAAATGGCTATCTCTGCATTTTAAAACTTTTGGTTTTTGACCCCAAAAATTCACAAAAACATTATAAAAAACTGGAATATATGTTTGAGGACCACATGTGGACAATACCCAAATCAAATGAAAAAGCAATATCTTAATTTTTTACTGACTTATGGCTCCCTAAGTATCAGTAGCTCATGAGGTCATATATTTAAATTGCGTTTTTTGTGTCTTTTCGTGACCAGATACAGACAAATACATGCCAGCACTGTATTTCTGAGACAAAACTACCCTAGAAACATACTTTTTTATATTGATCAATTTCAAATTTGACCTTATGTGACCTGACCATGACCTGAGATTGACACTAACTTCACTTAAATAAGGTCAGATGGTAAAATGACCATCACTATCTAATTATACGAGTAAACTAACTCATAAAACATAAGTTGCATGACTTCGTAGATATTTTGCGCATAGTGACCTTTTGTGACCTGATCTTGACCTTGACCTTTGCCAACAATCTCCCTTTAGCTCATGCGGGATGTATATTATACCTTTGAGAGCACTTTGGGTGATCATGGTCGCAATCGAAGACGGTATGAAAAGTATGGTCCAAGGTCCATACACTCAAATACCTCGATTTTGACCTTTTACCTGACTGTGACCTGACATGTGACCTCAAGTTGCAACTTTCGAGTATGCTTTATATTTGTCTCATCGAGAGCTTTCGAATTACGCCTTACACTTCTCGTTGTGAGCCTTGGTTCGGAAGATAATCAGGGGCCGACCCCCCCCCCCCCCCAGCCAATGGAAGGTGGCTGGAGACCCCAGCCAATGCCGGGTTAATATATAATAAGTAGTGAGAGTGACCAGCAGCAATCTTATGTGGAAGCAAACAAGTATATTCCATCTCTCATTGACGGAGTGCCAATGTGAAATCGTGTCTGCATAGCGAGTGCAAGAAGTTGTCAGTTGCATTCTTTCCACTTTTCCGGGACTTCTTTCAGTCATTAAGTACAGGATTTTCACATTCTCCAGCCACTGCAGTCCAGTGACATGACTCCGCAGCCATTGGCTGTTTGTCAAGTTCGATGTTCTCCTAGACGGTTGTCGTTTTAACAGCCGATAGGGATGCACCCGGATCAGGAGGGTTTCCACTTACCGAACGCAGCAACATCTTCTCCCGCTGAAAACTCGCTCGGGTCTCATTCCTAGCTACCAACTCACGTTTCTGCAGTGACATGGAGAGGCCGCATAGGTTATATTTCGACTGGGACGGCTGCAGAGTTGCCGTCATTGTGGCCTCTTTGAGGCTCGGCACGAGGCCAGCGTCCCACACTCTGTCCGGGATCCCCGAGTCGCTGGCCCGCCGATTGAACACGACTTGACTGCGCAGGTCGAACTCCTCGACGACAAGGAGCGGAGGTCGGCCCGGGTCCGGGGTAAGACTGAGCTGCGTCGGGACCGGGGGCGGGTCACCCGGCAGGGTCGCCATCCTCGCCGCAGCGCCGGGGTCCATCATATACCGCCAGAGATGGTGTCCTGTGTGTGGACTGCCGTGACCTCCAGTGACCTGTCGTGACCTGTCGTGACCTGTCGTGACCTGTCGTGACCTCGGGTGACCTGCAGTCACCTCTGGTGACCTCCGATGTCCTGCCGTGACCTGCCGTGACCTAGACCACCAATGGATCGTCACTCGACTCAGTTACACTGCCGTCACGGCCGGCGCTGCTCTCACTGTGTCACGGAGTCGTCACGAGACCACCCACATCTCACACCAGCGTCACAGTCACGGTCACAGGACTGCGTCCACAGCTCACACCCGCCACAGCGTCCCCGTCCCGGGCCGGAGTGCACGCGCCACACGTCTGCCTGCGGCAGATTAACGACCGAACTGGCGCGGTGGCGGCGCCCGGCGGAGCCCAGCACAGGTAAAGATCAGGCGGCCTTGGGTTCGACGGCTAGGATTGTTCCGGGCTCTGGGGCTCGGCTCCGAGTCTCCTCTAACCGGTCCCCATGGCTGTGTTGCGGATGGCTTAACGGCCAGCTTACCGGGCTTTATCGGACAACCAACAACAGTGTATGCCGGTGGAAATGCTGTAGGAATGCTAATGTCACGGCTCCTGACATCAGCGTCGTAGGCCTGTCGTGAGAACCGCGAGCGAGTCGCCTTCTCTGGTCACCGGGTCGCCTTCTCTGGTCACCTTCTCTGGTCGCCGGGTCACCTTCTCTGGTCACCGGGTCGCCTTCTCTGGTCACCGGGTCGCCTTTTCTGGTCGCCTTCTCTGGTCACCGGGTCGCTTTTCTGGTCGCCTTCTCTGGTCACCGGGTCGCCTTCCCTGATCGCCTTCTCTGGTCGCCGGGTCACCTTCTCTGGTCGCCTTCTCTGGTCATCGGGTCGCCTTCTCTGATCACCCGGTCGCCTTCTCTGGTCACCGGGTCGCCTTCTCTGGTCACCGGGTCGCCTTCTCTGGTCAGCAGAGCATCGGCCTCGAAATGCCACCACCACTGGACGTACCGGCGGCAGATCAGAGGTGAAAGTGGGCGGTGCGGCCGGGGGTGCCGGTGGTGCGGGTGCGGCCGGGGTGCCCGTGGTGCCGGTGCGGCCGGTGCGGCCGGTGCGGCCGTGGTTCATGGAACCTGAACGTCATCCCGACAAATGCCACCGATAGTTAATGATTCGGCGCCGGCTTCAGTTACTGTCCGGGATCTCCGACAGGCCACAGACCGCTAAGCGGCTTATTGCGGAATATAGCCAGAGCTGGCTACAGAAGCTCTTTTGTAGCTCCCGGTAATGCTGCTTAGAACGTCAGACATCGATCACGATGGTCTGCATGTCAGAGATTCACCGTCAGCTGGAGGAACACGCCAGGAGCGTGCCGGGAGGAGATCTGAACAAAGCTCATTATGTCCTTACCTGCACAGTGCTCAGTGCACAGTGCCCACGGTACCTGAGGTCGAACGTCTGACTTCCACAGCCAACGCACTTCACCGTCAGCCATTCACTAATCCTCGACCGGGAATCATGGTAAACCACAGCTAGCGGTACATAGTGTTCTGCACTGTCGCGTGAAGCACCAGGTCATGGTCGCCATGCTCGGCATGTCACCATGGTTGGACAGAGGCAGTTCGGGTCCGGTGTCCACCACCACTGGCGGATCCAGGGGGGGCCAATCCGGCCATGCCCCCCCCCCCCAAAAGCCTGGAAGGGGGGCCAACATGTCTTTTGCCCCCCCCCCCAAACAAAATAAATATATATATATATAAATAACTGTAATATGAGCCTCAACGCATATAAAAAAACAATAAAATTCCGTGTTCTGTGAAATTTTAAGAAAGAAAAAATGAACACGTTCATAAATAATGATTTCGTCGTCGACGAAGGAATAACTAGACCCACGACCAAGGGCAGATCCAGGGGGGCGAACGGGGCCATGCCCCCCCCCCCCCCCCAAGCCTGTTTAAGGGGGGGGGGGCAAACTATGTTTTGCCCCCCCCCCAGACGTGAAATTTAGTGCATGCTATATTTGCGTTTTTAGAACGGTACTGGGCATCCCAAAATTGCAGCAGTCAAAATCAAGCTAGCCTCAGTCAAAAACTGAAAAATTTCGCGCCGCTTCGCGGCATGACACAAGTTTCGCAATTGCATATACAAATTTGGAAAATTAATGCCATTAAGTGTCTTGCAGAGGCTCTCCTTGGCGGTAATTGCTGGCCCCAGGGCCAACTCTCTTCATAAAATATTATCTTTAAAGCGGGCTACATGTTTAGCTTGTCTGCCGAGTTCCGAAAAAGGCGACGCGAACGCAAAGACGCGGACTTCGGCAACCGGAAGCTGTTCCAGCGGTGCCCAACTTGTTGGCCCGAAGAGCTAATAGTGGGGACCAGGCCAGGACTATCTCCCCAAGCCATCTCCCCCAGGCTCCTCCAGATCCACAGGGACCATTTATGCGCGGAAATGTCGGTCTGCCTCTTGCTACTTTGAAACCATTTGCACCGTTACCAGTTGTTTGTTACAGTTCGGTACATAGGTATGTATACAGACTACAGTTATTATTATCATATGTACTATTGAGCGCAGACTGCCACCGGCCATCGTGATTTACTATCCGAGGCTAATGTATATGAAAAACTACCTTCATTTCAACATTTTGCATCATACCGAGATGTGCAACCAGGAAAAGGGGTTACCTGAGGCTTGGCTCCACTCACGGTCTGGTTCCAATATTAAAAATGCGTTTTCCACGACCTAAAATTAAAATGTTCACGCCGCTTCGCGGCGTCACATCAGTGGCCATCGTCATAACGAAGCCATCGTCATCGTCTTCGTTTCGTCGTAACGCTGAATTGAATGAATAACATTTTTAGCTTATTATCCTCTACAAGGCTAAGAAGCTAAAAATGCCTATGTTTCTGGGTTTTATCAGGCAAACCCGAGCAAAAAAAAAATCGCGCCGCTTCGCGGCGCTAAATAACAAGTACCTACTATAACATGCAAATCCACATTAGCAATGTTGCAAAAGCTTAAATACACGCATAACAAATTGGGGTAATTTTTTTTTCGTCATTTCAGCCGACCCCCCACTCAAAAATTATCGGCGACGCCCCTGGGTACAGCTGACAATTGACATAGTTTTTATCAGTGTAAGGCAATGTCGGAACAATACAAACTGCAAGCTGACATCTTTCCTTTTTCGATATCCCAAAAGGTCGAAAACCTAAAAAAAAAATGGGGAAAAAAATCGAAATCGTGTGGTTGCAAAATAAAGTGGCCCAAATCCGGGAAGAAATTCGAAATTGGGGGTAGGTAAGGTCCGCTAAAAAAACGGTTTGCCCCCCCCCCCCCCCCCCCCCCCCCCCAAAAAAAAAAAACGACCGGCTGGATCCGCCCTTGTCCACCACGGTGTGTACCTGCACACTCACCGCCCGCTGCGTGGTCTGCTAGTCACACCCGCGTCCTGCCGGGCCACGCTCGGCGCCGCTCTAGACCCCAGGCCGGCAGCCCGCCATTCCAGACCGGCGCGATGGTCCCTCGGGGTTCACCGCTGAGCCGCGCCGCTCCACACCCCAGGCCGGCAGCGCGCCACTCCAGACCGGCGCGGTGGTCCCCCGGGGTTCACCGCTGAGCCGCGCCGCGCCACACCACAGGCCGGCAGCGCGCCGCTCCACACCCCAGGCCGGCAGCGCGCCACTCCAGACCGGCGCGGTGGTCCCCCGGGGTTCACCGCTGAGCCGCGCCGCGCCACACCACAGGCTGGCAGCGCGCCGCTCCACACCCCAGGCCGGCAGCGCGCCACTCCAGACCGGCGCGATGGTCCCCCGGGGTTCACCGCTGAGCCGCGCCGCTCCACACCCCAGGCCGGCAGCGCGCCACTCCAGACCGGCGCGGTGGTGCCCCGGGGTTCACCGCTGAGCAGGGACTGGCGGTTGGCAGCCGCCGGTGTGTGAACGAAGCCACTCCCGCTCGCCTAACACACTGGAGAGCTCCGCCAGCCAAGCTCTGCCGGTACGGCTTGGCCGCACACCATTAGCAGGTAAACAGACGGTAGCCGGCCGGGCAGCCACCGTCACCGTGTGTGTGTGTATAGCTCAGACTCTCAGCGGCTATATGCGGACCGGACACGGCGGGCACGGTACACGCGTGGGCCCTCCCCGGCCCTGCCCGGTGACCGGCCACGGTGGTTTTTGGTCCGAACGGTGTCTCCAGCTCGAAGGCAGCCCGTTTTGGGGCCGAACGGTGTCTCCAGCTCAAAGGCAGCCGGTTTTTGGGGCCGACCGGCGTCTCCAGCTCGAAGGCAGCCGCGGTGGGAACTGAGAAGCAAACAAAGCGGCGGAAGCAGCCGTGACGGATCGACAACCCTGCGGCTGTCCGGGGGACGGTCGGACATGCCGTGAAGTGCGCAACTCACGGAAATGCTGTGCGACGACCCGTGAGCCTCCCGTGAGACTGTGAGTCTCTGGTGAGCCTGTGGGGCCGTGAGCGAGACGTGAGTAAACGGCACGCATCAAGTTCCGAGTGGATTAGCACGCGCCCTGGAGGGCCTCTGATAATTGCACGCCCTGGAGGGGGGGGGGGCGGATTTCGCCCCCCCCCCCCCCCCCGCCTATGATCTCGAAAACCACGCAACGTAGCGACAAGCGGAAAACGACGTTAGATAGCTGGAGACAAGTTCTTTCGAAAGTATTTCGTTCATTCTTTTTCTCAGGTCAATATTGAGGTCACCAGAGGTTAAAAAAACACCGAAACACCAAAACATCGAAGCCCTTGAAAAATGAAATCGACATATGTGTCCACAGATTTGAGCTTAGGTCAATAGTTTAGGCTCCAGAGGTTATCAAATGTCAAAAAGGTGATTATTTTGCAAAACAGTTTTTCGCAAATAACTTTTTACCTAATAAAAATAAAGCAATAGTGTTTACGCCATTGCGTTTATCTTGTCAAGGCGCTTCGAACCATATGCATGGTGATCGGGTTAGGTCAACTGAGAAATTTGACCTCAGGTCAAGGTCAAGTGGTGACCCAGGTTGGTCATGCTGCATATTGGGCGACGTGTCTCGACGAGACAAACACATTTGTACCATTTTTTCTTCTATATCTTTATTATCTCGATAGTTATTGACAAAACAGTGTTGGCGGTCACGAAATTGACCTGACCTTAGGTCACCGATATTATAAATCCGAGATGAACAAATTGTTGATATCTATGGCCTTATGAAGTCCTGCAAGATTGGAACTGATCTGCATAAAACTGTGGCTGTGGTACTACTGCAAACGTATTGGAGTTGAGGTCATCACGTGACCTGGTCTGGTGACCTGACCTGAGATGAACCGAGGCCAAGAATTTGTATGTGGGAATTTGAATGTGGGAAGTTCATTTCTGAACAGGTGTGCAAAAAAAACGGCGGCGCTGTGCCCCGCCGTTTTTGCGCTATCCTTGAAAAATAGGAGGGGTGGGCGGATTTCGCCCCCCCCCCCCCCCCCCCCTCCAGGGCGCGTGTTAAAACAGTCACATTCGACACCGTAGATCTTAGTGAGCATTGCTATCCCAGCCTTGCTGCATTCTTTATGCATCCTGATTCGCGTTTGCTTTGCTCTAACGCAGCTTTAGTGTACTGCACGCATATTTGACAGCTTTAAAACGGGTATTCGATACGGTAATATGCCAGCTAAACTTAGCGATTTGCAATTAATTTGCGAAGGCGAGGGTAGAGTTAATAAATGAAAAATAACTGAACAGATGGAAAAGCCTGTTTGAAATGTAAAACAATTTGAATTATTATCATCTTTCTGGTCTCATTATGCACGTATTGCGGGATAGTATTTCGAGTTAATCGTCAAAAACACTGACGGAACGTTTGGAGTCATATGTAGATGCAGATTATTATGGGACAATGTTTTAGAACATGTGGTGCTTAGTCATCGTTAAATATGCTAATTCATTTCAGGCTCTTCGCTTATTTAGCTCGCCCACACCTGCGTTTGAATATTACATGCGCTAAAATCGAGCCCTGACCCGCCAGTGATGAACCGCAGACGGCCGCGGCCCCGGGGCCCGCATCATCCCGTGTGCCTGAAACGAACGCGGCCGCTAAATTCAATCAATATCGCGGCGCACACGTCACTCATCTCGGGCGACTGCGCTCACAAACAACCCGCCCCGGCGCGGAGACCGCGCTGCACTAACACATAAAAACGGAAAGGTCCTGTTCAGCTAAACTTAGCCTGTTTAGACCGCTGGGCCGGGTCGGGTTGATTGAGTGTGGGTCGCGGGTGAAGTGGGGTCGGGTGATTGGGTTTATTCCGGGGCTGAGGCGGGCCTCCCCAGGTGTGACTGATCCTCCCCAGCTGCTGTGGCAGCCAGCGGCGCCGGCAGCGCGTCGAACCGCCCTGTGTGCTGGGCTGAGTTGGGACTCAAGGTAAGCGGTACGGCCTATTTCTGCGCTTACCGCCGCCCCCGCCGCCGCCCCCGCCGCCGCCCCCCGCCCCCACCGCAGTCTCCGCCGCCCCCGCCGCTGACGACACCAGACCGCAGCCATGGTCGCTGAGGGGGCCAGGGATTCGGAGCAGCATACGCGGTGACTGCTGACCGCACCCGAAACTCACTGCGGACAGTAAGACATAGAGCCGGACAGGGACGCTGCTGAACAGTGCAGAGCCATGGTCGGTAGGAGTTCGACCGACCGGCGTGACCCCAGCACCGCCACCGCCTGCGACATTGAACCTGCGCCGCCCGTCTGCACGCAGTTTTATCACGGCAGACATGTACGAAAACTCCGTCTCCGCTCTCGATACAGCGTACTGGCTATTCGTGGTCAGTGGTCAGTGGTCACGTCCTGAGCTCGACGTCATTGTGGTCACGCCTTGAACGTGACGTCACTGGACTCTGAAGGCCGACAGAGGTAACGCCGGCAGACATGGCAGGAGCGCTGAACTGGGTATCGTGTGTCTCCCCTGAGTCAGGTTCGACAGGTGTACGACGGGCCAGGGTTCACTTTAGCCACGATGCGGCCCAAGCCAGTTGTGACGAGATAATGTGACTTGTTTGGATGGGTTATCAGTTGTTGTGTCAATTGTTATGATGTGATAAAACTCGATGCAGGAATGCTATATGCTCTGCACACATTTGTGGTTTTTAATTGCACGTTTAAGTATTTAAAGGGAATAGGTCACCTTGAAAGTTGTCTTGAAATTTGGCTATATGGGGTATTGCGAGCTGAAAAAAAAGAATATGGCATTTGTTTGGACGATAGATGGATATCCGTCGAAGAGTTTCAAGTTTCATGCCCCGATCGGGGCACGAAACAACCGAACAGCGTCTTCTAAGAGGGCCCCTTTAAGAAAAATCGGTTTCATCCCCAGATCTACGACCACGACACTAGTCCTGTGTCGAAATTACTTAGCGTAGATAGGTAATTCTTTCACCACAACCCGTGTTTCGATCTGATCTACAAATCTGCTATCTCAGTTCAAAACCCCATGTTAACCCTCGCCCTACGGGGACCTTTCCTCACCTTCGCCCTACGGGGGGTCCTAACAGGCCCCCCCCCCCTGTTAACTTCCAAACCAAGCAACATAGAGCAATGCGGTAAGGACCGGCATGTTGCCTGTCATGAGAGGAATCTAACAGTGCATTTTTTTAGGTTTCAGGTCAACGGGTGAACTTCCAGGTCAAATGAATGGCCTAAGATCGACCACGTCCAAAAATTAATATAAACTTATCTCCCTCCGTTCGGAAGTTATTTTCAGAAATTCGCTGAATGAAATGGAGGAGTGGATAGAAGCCAATTCAATGTTGAGATGATGGTCGTTTCCCGGCAGCCGTCAATACTGATGTGGTGAAATCCTAACATAACGCAATCAGCAGCCAGTGAGCGGGAGGCTGTAGTTAGAGACCGGCTTGTTGTCGGGCCTTATACTGACAGGGACATCCAAAGCTGAGCACCTATTCATGGGATTTTTGAAACGACGCCTTCACGGTAACATCGTGACATTAACAACGGGGGATAATGCAATGTGAACTTATAAACTTATCCTGCTCCGTTCGGAAGTAATACTAAGCGCTATACTTGTATAGCGCTTAGTATAACTTCCAAACGGAGAGAGATAGAGAGACACCGTAAACGGGAACGTGTTGCCTATCATAAGGAGAATCCAAAGGCGTTTCAATTTGAGTATCTAGGTCAACTTGTGACCTTTGGGGTCAGGTCAATGGCCCATTGTGGTCTGACATGACCTTGACGAAAAGGTCATAGGTCACGATTTATTAGTTGTATACACTTAAAATTGTGATAGCATGCGTATAATTGTTGTCAACTCCGCTACTGAAAATTTCAGCAAGATGCGCCGCCGCATGCGTAAAAAGTTATTCAAGAAAAACCTCAGGGGGTCATTTAGCCTCCCCCGTAGGGCGAGGGTTAAAGGTGAACTATTCCCTTTAAGTATTCGTTTAACCCTATTCCCTGCGGGTGGCCAGAATTACGTTAACCTGCGGGGTAGATTCTGCCCCCCCCCCCCCCCTCCCCAGAGATATCGAGAACTGCTCGATAGATTTCGATGGGGAAAACGCCATTCGATTCGTCATAACAAGATCTCTCTTTTTGGATCCGACAATTATTTTTTGTTCAAAGATGGGGGGCCTGGAACCAAAAAATGCGAATTTTGTTGGTGTTTTTTTAAAGGTCATTGCAGCCATGCAGTTTGACCGATTGTCATGCCCCAAACGTTTTTGAGCTTCAAATGTACTGGGCTTCAATATATAAAAAGGCAAAACAAATCGTAGGCTTATTCAGGGGATGTAAAATGGGGGGATTGTTTATAAAAATATGTGCTGTTCGTGATTGTTTGGGACGACATGCACTCACATGTAGGCATTATATGCTGTAATTTGTTCAATTTAATATATTGCGCATAGGCGGATCCAGGAAAACAACGTGGGGGGGGGGGCACCATGCGCGTAACGCTTTTATCATCTTACTAATTTGAAATTGGACCTAATTTGAGGGACGGCATCGCCTCCCATTTTTCGTACCTGAGTGCGCCTCTGCCCCAAAAATATGAACAATCCCAGTATCTATGATGTATATTGCATTGAAATAGTTTCTCACGCATTTATTGCACTGCAAACCACGAAGGAAGTATGCGCCGCAAAACCGCATTCGAAACACCCTCCACAAAACAGGAGCCTGGTACCGCCTCTGCTGGACCGCTTTCTCAAAATTTTGACACAACACGCGCCATTTAATTTTGGCAAAAGTCACAAAGTTTCAGGACGCTATGCTTAACGGTTTAGAAGCGGCAAGTTAAAAAAGCACCTGGGGGGCAGAATCTGCCCCGCAGGGAATAGGGTTAAGCTCTCGTACCAAATAGTTTTATGCATATCTAAAGGGTATACATGATCGTAAGTTTGTGTTAACTCGGCTTTGGTGCTCAGCGAAAGTTGTGTAAAGAAACAATGACATTCAGGTAAGCATAAGTCATGTATATCATCACCTTCAGTTTTGGGATATTTTCCTTTATGCAGTGAAAAGCCAGCAATTCATCTGTCTATTGACCAGACTCCAAGCCAATGAATTATTTCCTTAAGACACACTGCCCCCACCCCTCTGGCCCTTACTCGGCACGGGGTCGGCTCGCTCAGAGGCGGCCATCCGTTATACACAATGGCGAACTTCCGACTCATGCGGCGCTTCTCGACTCCCAGTCCCAGTCCCAGTCCCAGTCCCAGTCCCAGTCCCACTCCCACTCCCACTCCCAGTCCCAGTCCCAGTCCCAGTCCCAGTCCCAGTCCCAGTCCCAGTCCCAGTCCTAGTCCCAGTCCCAATCCCAGTCCCAGTCCCAGTCCCAGTCCCAGTCCCAGTCCCAGTCCCAGTCCCAGTCCCAGTCCCAGTACCAGTACCAGTCCCAGTCCCAGTCCCAGTCCCAGTCCCAGTCCCAGTCTCAGTCCCGGTCCCAGTCCCAGTCCCAGTCCCAGTCCCAGTCCCAGTCCCAGTCCCAGTCCCAGTCCCAGTCCCAGTCCCAGTCCCAGTATCAGTCCAGTCCCAGTCCAGTCCCAGTCCAGTCTCAGTCCAGTCTCAGTCCAGTCTCAGTCCAGTCTCAGTCCAGTCTCAGTCCAGTCTCAGTTCCAGTCCCAGTCCCAGTCCCAGTCCCAGTCCCAGTCCCAGTCCAGTTCCAGTCCAGTCCAGTCCAGTCCAGTCCAGTCCAGTCCAGTCCAGTCCAGTCCAGTCCAGTCCAGTCCAGTCCAGTCCCAGTCCAGTCCCCGTCCCAATACCAGTCCCAGTCCCAGTCCCAGTCCAGTCCCAGTCCAGTTCCAGTTCCAGTCCCAGTCCAGTTACAGTCCAGTCCAGTCCCAGTCCAGTCCAGTCCCAGTCCAGTCCAGTCCAGTCTCAGTCCCAGTCCCAGTCCCAGTCCCAGTCCCAGTCCCAGTCCCAGTCCCAGTCCCAGTCCCAGTCCCAGTCCCAGTCCCGGTCCCAATCCCAGTCCCATTCCCAGTCCCAATCCCAGTACCAGCCAGGAGCTGCAATCGGAGCTGGAAATGTTGCGCAAAACATCGGCTGCGTACCACGCCACTCTATACGAGAGCCGGTGCGAAATCAGCCACCGCGACACCCCACCCCACCCCACCCCACCCCGGCCCACCCCGCTTCCCACCCGTCTCCCGGAGTGGGAGACGAGAGTCCTGGGATCCTGCCAGCGGGGCTGGCTGCTGTGGGAGCTCTGAGATGCTCTCAGAGGCGCTGAATGAAATGGAGGAGTGGATAGAAGCCAATTGAATGCTGAGATGATGGGCGTTTCCCGGCAGCCGTCAATACTGATGTGGTGAAATCCTAACAGAGCGCAATCAGCAGACAGTGAGCGGGAGGCTGTAGTTAGAGACCGGCTTGTTGTCGGGCCTTATACTGACAGGGACATCCAAAGCTGAGCACCTATTCATGGGATTTTTGAAACGACGCCTTCACGGTAACATCGTGACATTAACAACGGGGGATAATGCAATGTGAACTTCATGGTGACCTTCACCTAATTGGGAACCAAAAAACACGACGACGAAATCGACCATCAAGGCTTCATGGTCGAAGCAAAGCAAATCGTCGTGGGTGCTTTTTATAGCGTTCTCCTGCCTCCCAGTAACACATTGTTAATCTAACAAACACTGGATTTGGATTCCATGGTACTGTCGTCGCCGTGCTTCGGATGACCCCGTTTATGGTACCAACATACCGGCGTTCGATCTCGGACCACACTGCTCCGTCCAGGTTCACTGATGACTGGGGCCACACTGCACTGTCCACTGATGACTGGGGTCACACTGCACTGTCCACCTGGTGACTGGGGCCACACTGCACTGTCCACTGATGACTGGGGTCACACTGCACTGTCCACCTGATGACTGGGGCCACACTGCACTGTCCACTGATGACTGGGGCCAATCTGCACCCCCACTGATGACTGGGGCCAAACTGCACCCCCACTGATGACTGGGGCCAATCTGCACCCCCACTGATGACTGGGGCCAAACTGCACCCCCACTGATGACTGGGGCCAATCTGCACCCCCACTGATGACTGGGGCCACACTGCACTGTCCACTGATGACTGGGGCCAATCTGCACCCCCACTGATGACTGGGGCCAAACTGCACCCCCACTGATGACTGGGGCCACACTGCTGCACTGTCCACTGATGACTGGGGGTTGCAGCTACGCAGTTGCACCTGACCAGTGAACAGTCGGCCAGTGACCAGTGACCAGTCGGCGCTGCTGCACCTGACCAGTGAACAGTCGGCCGGCGGCCGTGGCAGTCGACTAGTCTGCGTCCGTGGCGGACCACTGATCTGGTGCCCGGCCTGGTCTGCGGCCGCACCGCACCGCACCGCACCACCGACCCTGACGCGTTACCATGGTTATTCAGCAGCGGCCCACAGGGTGTGACGAGCCATGTGCTGTGGTGTGTGACATATATCACCGCAGCGAACGGCAGGGCAGCTGCATAGTGTTGCAACATCACGGCAGAACAGCTGAATTATGCCCATCGTCCCATCACTCATAGCATCACAAGACACCACTGACCGACTACATCACTCACATCATGTCTGATGTCAGAGTATCCGCATAACAGCGTGGTAGTACCTATACTATCTACATCGCCAGCAGCATCACCACCTCGCCACAGCCCTAGCCATCAGCAGCTGCCGATAGAAGCTACCAGCCATCATCGCACACCTTTGGCGACACCAGCAGTCACCAGCAGTCACCAGCAGTCACCAGCCGTCACCAGCCGTCACCAGCAGTCACCAGCAGTCACCAGCAGTCACCAGCCGACACCAGCCGTCACCAGCCGTCACCAGCAGTCACCAGCAGTCACCAGCGGACTCCAACCATCCCGGTGAGCACCAGTTCAGTGGTGCAGTTACGACATTGAATCCGGCATCTGCCGTGGCCGGGGGATGTGCAGGCATAGGCTGTGAATCAAACACGTGAGCCACGGATGTGTGGCACAAATATTTGGCGGCGACAACACCCTCATGTTGAGTGCACGCCGGCCGGTGTTGAGGGATGCACCGGGGAAGGAAAAATGCGTCCCGGCTTCCCCGGCTGCCACTATCAACTGCCACATTCCGCAGCAGCAGCAGCGACTCTTCTTTTCGCCACCATTCGTCCTCCATCATGTCATCAAGTCTCCGAGTTCGGTCCCCGCCAGAAGGGCTCGTCGGCACCCCTGACTCCTCGTCAGCAGCCAGGAGTGCTCGTCGGCACCCCTGGCGCCTCGTCAGCAGCAGGAGGGCTCGTCGGCAACCAGGAGGGTTCGTCGGTACCTCTGGCGCCTCGTCAGCAGCCAGGAGGGCTCGTCGGCACCTCTGGCGCCTCGTCAGCAGCCAGGAGGGCTCGTCGGCACCTCTGGCGCCTCGTCAGCAGCCAGGAGGGCTCGTCGGCACCCCTGGCGCCTCGTCAGCAGCAGGAGGGCTCGTCGGCAACCAGGAGGGCTCGTCGGCACCTCTGGCGCCTCGTCAGCAGCCAGGAGGGCTCGTCGGCACCCCTGGCGCCTCGTCAGCAGCCAGGAGGGCTCGTCAGCAGCCAGTAGGGCTCGTCGGCACCTCTGGCGCCTCGTCAGCAGCCAGGAGGGCTCGTCAGCAGCCAGGAGGGCTCGTCGGCACCCCTGGCGCCTCGTCAAGCTGAGACGTTTTTACCGATGATAAAGACGTGCATCGACGCGTCGTCTGTTGCGAAAGTAAACGAAGAGTTTGTGAAGGAAAACCTCATGTTTTTCACATGTCCGTGAAGTTGGCGACTTATTTAGCGGCTTATTTAGCGACGACCTCCGATTTTTCCCAACATAACATATGATCAATTAGACCACGTGGAACACGAACCTAATGTTTGTTTTTCTATAGCACGTGTCCTTCAAGGTCAAAATCGAGGTCAAAGGGCGGAGAACTGAAAAAAGTGCCAGAAGTTACCGCTCGATTTTGATTTTGTTAACCAAAATGTAGCGCAAGAAAAGCTGTTGCCACACATTGAAAATAAAATTAATCGAGGTCCAATTTCAAGGTGAAAATCAAGGTCAAAGAACGGGGAACTGAAAAAGTGCCAGAAGTTTCCGCTCGATTTTTTTATTAACCAAAATGTAGCGCAGAAAAAGTTGTAGCCACACATTGAAAATCAAATTAATCGAGGTCCAACTTCAAGGTCAAATCAAGGTCAAAGGACGGGGAACTGAAAACGTGTCAGAAGTTACCGATCGATTTGTATTTTCTTAAACCAAAATGTGGCGCAGGAAACGTTGTAGCCACACATCGAAAATCAAGTTAATTGAGGTCCAACTTCAAGGTCAAAATCAAGGTTAAAGGACGGAGAACTGAAAAAGTGCGAGAAGTTACCGCTCGATTTGGATTTTTGTTTACCAAAATGTAGCGCAGGAAACGTTGTAGCCACACATCGAAAATTAAATTAATCGAGGTCCAACTTCAAGGTCAAAATCAAGGTCAAAGGATGGGGAACTGAAACAGTGCCAGAAGTTACCGCTCGATTTTGATTGTTTTTAAACCAAAATATAGCTCAGGGCAGGTTCTAGCCGCACATCGAAAATCAAATTCATCAAGGTCGAACTTCAAGGTCAAAATAAAGGTCAAAGGACGGGAAACTGAAAACGTGCCAGAAGTTACTGCTCGATTTATATTTTGTTCAACCAAAATGTAGCTCAGGAAAATTTATAGCCGCACAACTAAAGTGAGATTGTTGGCAAAGGTCAAGGCCAATGTCAGGTCACAAAAGGTCACTATGCGCAAAGTATCTACGAAAGTCATGCAACATATGTTCTATGGGTTATTTTACACGTATAATTCGATAGTGATAGCCATTTTGCTATCTGACCTCATTTCAGTAAAGCTAGTGTCAAGCTCAGGTCAAGGAGGTCACATATGGTCAAAATTTGAAATTGATAAATATAGATAAAAAGGCATGTGTAAAAGAACTTTGTCTAGACCAGGGTTGTCTCAGAAATACAGTGCTGGCATTGATTTGTTTGTATCTGGTAAACAAAAGCCAAAAGGCGCAATTTCAAAATATGACGTCATGAGTTACTCGTACTTAGGAAGCCATAAGTCAGTCAAAAATAAAAATATTGCTTTTAAATTTGGTTTGGGTATTGTCCACATGTGATTTTCCAAAATATATTCCGTTTTTTTTTGTTAATGTTCGATCATTTTGATTTTGAGGGCATTTAAACAAAACTTTGTTTGCATTGTTTTGGTCAAAAACCGAAAAATTTAACAAATCCGAGAGTGCCACTTTGTAGCCCTTGCTATTTGCTATTTTTGATGTTTTATTGCATTTTTTTACAATATGGCATTTGTACGGTCTGTTAAAGTTTAGCTGATTTTTTTCGTCAAACCCGTCACACCTTGAAGAACAAACCTCGATTAATTTGATTTTCGAATGGCGGCTACAACTTTTCCTGCGCTACATTTTAATCTTATCAATCCAAAATCGAGCGGTAATTTCCGTTGATCTTGATTTTGACCTTGAAGTTGGACCCCGATCAATTTGATTTTTGATGTGCGGCTGCAACTTTTCCTGGGCTACATTTTGCTTTAAAAAAATACACGTGCTATAGAAGAAAGAAAAAAAAACATCAGATTCGTGTTCACACTGCAAAGCGCACATTTCCTAGTGGCCAATGTGGCTACGGTGTGCATGGTGTAGTACATCACCATCACGTGATGCTCTCACGTCCAGGTGCGCCATGCTGGTGAAGCGTGTATTGCAGCGCACAATGCACAATACATAGATTAAAGAATGGTAAAATTAATTACCATCGATAGGAGTGCATACATGTTGTGTTACAGTGCATGTCACGGTGTCTTTTTACCAGGTGGCGAGCTAATGCAGGGCACGTACTAAAAGATGTAGCACAATCATCATCGTGGGTGGTTATGTTGGAATACATCGTGAATAACCTTCGTAGCATCATCGCAAATTGTCGTGCAACAGCTTCATAACAGTATCTTTGCCTCTCACGATTTTACCTTAACCAATAACCACTCTTGCTCAATATAATTGTATCATATTTATTGGATAAGGAATATGATACCAATTCATCCGCCGGGCAACAACAAAATTGAAACGATGTTATCCCCCATGTATGATATGTAGGCCGCACTATACTGTGCCAGTGACCAAATTTGACTGGCAAAACCGCGGCATGGTCGCGGCGCCAATACGGTACAAACAAAACTTAGAGACGAGCATGTTAACAACTCAATTAGACGTCATTTGAGTGTGGATGACGATGCACGGCGGTATTTTGTAATATTTGTCTTTTGAAACGCCCTAGCTAAAATTAGCACTGCATAATGAATAAGCTGATGCCTAAATGCCGTCTCGTCCTAGTTTCGTCCGCGTATGCACGGAGCGGCTGGTCTGGCGCTGCAGCACACGGTAATTGGTGGCCGTTTACACAGCGTGTCGGCGGCGCCGGGGCCGCCTTTTCAGCACGTGGACATGCCCCTGTCTCCTCCCCCCGCCGCTGGCACGGTCCACACCTCTCATGTTCCTGCCGCATACAAATGTTCACAGATCGCAGGTGTCGGGGCACGCTCAGTTGGGCCGCCCGCCGTCCGCGGCCGACTCGGCGGGCACAAAATGACAAATACTCGGTTTACGACTACTGCTTATTTTGTATTCATGCTCTGAATGATGGTATACAAATGACATCAACCCATTGAAAGCGTTCGAAAACCGAATGTCCGATGGCTTTCGATTGACAAATACCATGTCCATGTATTCCTTCAGAGAATGAGCTCTCAAGGCTTAATGGAGCCGTGCCGTAAGTATTTGTCTTTTTGTTCAGCCCGGCAGCGGCCACCCCGCCGCCCGGCCACTAAAGGGAGACGTGGCAACGAGACGAGACGAGACGATACGTGGCAATCATCGCGCCTCGTCATTCTAAATAATGCCGGCCGATATATTCATCAGCGCTGGGGCGGCACACAACGTTTCATGTTCATTAGGTCAGCTCAAAACGGATAATTACAGAGTTCCTAGAGGAAATCCATTAGAGCCTTTGGTTTCGCAACCGGGTCCCGAATATAAAATTGGCCGGCAGTCGTTTAATAATGTTGATATCGGTTGGAGCGGGGTGGTCCGCGAGGCAGGGTAGCGGTGCCGGGACCCCCCCCCCCCCCCCCCCCCCCCGCTCCGCCCACAGGCATCCCAGTGGTGACGCCCAGTGTTGGTGACGCCGCGCTGATGACGGCTCTATCTCCAATGACGTGTGCTCGCGGCAGTTCAATGACGTCGTCATCAGTTGCAGGGCCGCGCTCACCAGGTGGCAGTGCGGACGTGAAGCGGGTCAAGGCGGCACGCGCCATCTGGCGAGAGGCTGCAGACCCGGTGACACCAGGCGGCTGTCATGGGGTGTAAAATCAGGCAGACAGCAGGGGGCGGATGACCGCGGAAGCTGCAGCACTCAGGCCCGTACAATAGCACTGCACAGCTTGGCGAGCGGCAGACTCACAGGTGGTTTACTGAGCGGCAGACTCACAGGTGGTTTACTGAGCGGCAGACTCACAGGTGGTTTACTGAGCCGTGGGCTGAGGGTGGTTCACTGAGCGGTGGGCTGAGGGGTGGTTTACTGAGCGATGAGCTGAGGGATAGTTTACTGAACGATGGGCTGAGCGGTGGTTTACTGAGCGATGGGCTGAGGGGTGGTTTACTGAGCCGTGGGCTGAGGGGTGGTTTACTGAGCGGTGGGCTGAGGGATGGTTTACTGAGCGATGGGCTGAGGGATGGTTTACTGAGCGATGGGCTGAGGTATGGTTTACTGAGCGATGGGCTGAGGGATGGTTTACTGAGCGGTGGGCTAAGGGGTGGTTTACTGAGCCGTAGGCTAAGAGGTGGTTTACTGAAATCTGAGCCACCCAGCGGAAATAGCACAAATAGCGAAAATATCATGTTATTTTTGCATTTGACGATATGATTACGAGCGAGCGCGAAGCGCTCGCTCATCTTTCCGTGGTATATGGGAAAAATCTGAATGTGAGCAGCCCGGCCCGACCCGGCCCGGCCCGTGTCGACCCTTTTGAGAAGCTAATATCTCTGCAACCGCACGTCCAATGGACAAGCGGGTTTCTTAGCTGAGTAGCCCCATCCAACCTAACCTATTTGAGACCAGTGCCGACTCATGTGGGTGACTACCACTGCGCGTGGCATGTGCCGCGTGATGGGTGTTGAAAAGCGTCTTCTCGTAAAAACTCCGCAACGGCTGGGCAGATTATGTTCAAATTTGGTGTGTGGTTAAGGACCTCTCAGCCGCCACTTTCCCACAAGTCAGGGGTGGGGTGCCTCTGCACGTGCGTACGTGCACATCCCTATTCTATATTTCAAGAACGGCTGAGCCGATTGTGTTAAAATTTGGTGTGTGGTTAGGGACCCCTCCGCCACCGCCTTCCCACAAGATGGGTGGGATGCTTCTGCACGTGCGCACGTGCACACCCCTATTCTGTATCTCAGGAACGGCTGAGCCGATTGTGTTCAAATTTGGTGTGTGGCTAGGGACCTCTCAGCCGCCTCTTTTCCACAAGTCAGGGGTGGGGTGCCTCTGCACGTGCGCACCACCTTTTTTGTGTGTCTCAGAAATTACTTGCCCGATCGAGTTGAAATTCACCATACATTTCGTTCGCGCTCGCTCGTTCATCGCCAACTACGGCGCCTTACTGGTTTTACGACACTATTGAGCAGGTAATTACGAGCGAGCGCGAAGCGCTCGCTCGTCTTTCCGTGGTATATGGGAAAAATCTGAATATGAGCGGCCCGACCCGGCCCGACCCGGTCCGGCCCGTGGCGACGCTTTTGACAAGCTAATATCTCTGCAACCGCACGTCCAATTGACAAGCGGGCTTCTTTGCTGAGCAGCCCCATCTAACCTACCCTGTTTGAGACCAGTGCCAAATCACGTGGGTGACTACTACTGCGCGTAGCGCGTGCCGCGTGAGGGGTGTTGGAAGGTGTTCCCTCGCAATAACTCCGCAACGGCTGAGCCGATTGTGTTCAAATTTGGTGTGTGGCTAGGGACCCCTCAGCTACCACTTTTCCACAAGTCAGGGATGGGGTGCCTCTGCACGTGCGCACGTGCGCACCCCTATTATATATCGCAAGAATGGCTGCGCCGATCGTGTTCAAATTTGGTGTGTGGTTAGGGACCTCTCAGCCGCCACTTTCTCACAAGTCAGGGGTGGGATGCTTCTGCACGTGCGCACGTGCGCACCCTTTTTGTATCTTAGAAACTACTTGCCCGATGGAGTTGAAATTCACCATACATTTTCTTCGCGCTCGCTCGTTCATCGCCAACTTCGGTGTCTTACTGGTAATTTATGTCGTCGAGATTGGATCATGACACGAAATTAAGTTATCTTTATATCATAAATGCCTGCCTGTTCAGGGGTTCATATTGATTATGTCGTTTACCTATATCGTTACGTAGTTATAACACTAATATAAACACACTATATAAACGCGGGTGCTGCTCGTTCTTTGATGTGGATGCCGTAACAGAATTCAATGTCACGCTAAACGCCGTCATAACGGTACTATCGAGCAATGTGATTAAGAGGTTAATATTCGCGCTGCTGTGCCTGTGCCCTCAACAATAATTAACCAGAGAAAATTAATAACAGTTACAAAATAGAACGCCGAAAACATTGACCGTACCAGGCTGAGGGCACTTCAGTGAAGATTCCTTGAAAATCCAATAATATCCCCTCTGGAACCCATTCGATTGGATTTTGGAGCCGACGATGGAAAAAGGCAGACAGCATGACACATGTCGTTAAAATCCACTCAGTGTAAAAACCGCAGTAAAAGGCATCACAAAAAGATCGTGAACATCTCCATTAGCTGCGCTGCGGGAGACGAGAGAAGTTAATCGGGCGTCGATTACACGGCCAAATCACTGCCTGGGCAGGGTCACGACCTCTGTCGGCTGGAGGTGCGAGACCACCCGCACCAGAGGGAGAGGGAGACAGCAGGGAGAGAGAAGGGAAATGAGAGGAGAGGGATGGACGGACGGATGGAGGGAGGGAGGAGCGAATGGAGAAAGAGAGGAGCGATATAAGAAGAAACGGAGAGGGAGGGAGGGAGGGAGGGAGGGAGGGAGGGAGGGAGGGAGGGAGGAAGGGAGGAAGGGAGGAAGGGAGGAAGGAGAGGAGGAAGGGGAGGAAGGGAGGAAGGGAGGAGGGAGGGAGGGAGGGAGGGAGGGAGGGAAGGAGGGAGGGAGGGAGGGAGGGAGGGAGGGAGGGAGGGGAGGGAGGGAGGGAGGGAGGAGAAACCATGACATGATAGCATGATGATGATAGCATGATAATGCACTCAGTCAATAACGTAGGCGTATTCGCTACCCACAAATCATGGAATTGGGTGTAGCGAGTTCTGTACCGTATCTAGTACAATCACAACCATGTTGCATCAGAGTATGCGCGTACTGGTCATGGCGAGTGCGAGATCGTATAACGTCCCGTGTATAGCAGTGGTTCTCAGCATCAAAGGTTTGTTTATAACCCCCTTTTGACCACCTGAATAACTCGTTACCCCTCCCCTCCTCCCATTGCGCAGGCTTCAGCCTTGACATCAAGCTCTGCGGTACAGCATAACTTCAGGCGTTTAATTACTGGTGCCATCTAGGGGCAGAAATATAAGTTGTCATGTGTGCTGTTGTTCTTAAGAACAAGACCAATTGGTATAATGCAGTGGTTCTCAGCGTTGATTTACCCCTTTTGGCGACCAGAATGGCTCATTTCCCCGTACCCCGAATGAAATTGAATGTACATTGCACATTCCGCAACGGCGGCTAAGCATCATTTTGCATTTATTGGTTTCGATGTTGTTTTTTTGCGATAATACGGTACCAGTTGTATGTGGCAGCTAAACAGAATATGGGACAGATGCATGTGCGTTGCGCGCCATCATGGAAGGAATCAGTTATAATTGCTCACTAAGCTTCTAAATCGCCATTACCCTCGTCCGAATGCTGTCTTGCCCCAAGTGGGGTAATTATCCAGTATTTGAGAATCACTGGTATATAAATACTGCAGTGAGCATAGCCTGGTAATGACTGATGCCAGGGAGTGACAACAAAGGAATGCTCTGCTTTCACTGGTCATTAGGCGGCTCACACCATCTCCGCTGATAACGTACGGGCGTCAGTGCTGATAGTGTACGGGCGTCAGCGCGTGTCAAACAAGCAGCTGATAATGTGCGTGGCGGGTGTCAGCGCGTGTCAAACCAGCAGCTGATAATGTACGGGCGTCAGTGTTGATAGTGTACGGGCGTCAGCATGTGTTAAACCAGCAGCTGGTAATGTGCGGGGCCGGTGTCAGGCGTGTCAAACCAGCAGCTGGTAATGTGCGGGGCCGGTGTCAGCGCGTGTCAAACCAGCAGCTGGTAATGTGCGGGGCTGGTGTCATCGCGTGCCAAACCAGCACCTGGTAATGTGCGGGGCGGGCGTCAGCGCGTGTCTAACCATCAGCTGGTAATGTGCGGAGCGGGCGTCAGCGCGTATCAAACCAGCAGCTGGTAATGTGCGGGGCTGGTGTCATCGCGTGTCAAACCAGCAGCTGGTAATGTGCGGGGCCGGTGTCAGCGCGTGTCAAACCAGCAGCTGGTAATGTGCGGGGCTGGTGTCATCGCGTGCCAAACCAGCACCTGGTAATGTGCGGGGCGGGCGTCAGCGCGTGTCTAACCATCAGCTGGTAATGTGCGGAGCGGGCGTCAGCGCGTATCAAACCAGCAGCTGGTAATGTGCGGGGCTGGTGTCATCGCGTGTCAAACCAGCAGCTGGTAATGTGCGGGGCCGGTGTCAGCGCGTGTCAAACCACCAGCTGGTAATGTGCGGGGCGAGCGTCAGCGCGTATCAAACCAGCAGCTGGTAATGTGCGGGGCGGGCGTCAGCGCGTGTCAAACCAGCAGCTGGCAATTTTCAGGGCGGGCGTCAGCGCGTGTCAAACCAGTAGCTGGTAATGTGCGGGGCGGGCGTCAGCGCGTGTCAAACCATCAGCTGGTAATGTGCGGGGCGGGCGTCAGCGCGTGTCAAACCAGCAGCTGGTAATGTGCGGGGCGGGCGTCAGCGCGTGTCAAACCAACAGCTGGCAATTTTCAGGGCGGGCGTCAGCGCGTGTCAAACCAGTAACTGGTAATGTGCGGGTCGGGCGTCAGCGCGTGTCAAACCATCAGCTGGTAATGTGCGGGGTCGGTGTCAGTGCGTGTCAAACCAGCAGCTGGTAATGTACGGGCCGGTGTCAGCGCGTGTCAAACCAGCAGCTGGTAATGTGCGGGGCGGGCATCATCGCGTGTTAACCATCAGCGCGTTGTGGATGGCAGCGCTATGTAGTGAATGCACAATGAGGTGAAGCGAAGCTCAGTACGTCCAGAAGGCGCCAGCATACTGATGGAGTGAATCTGCACATAACCCGGTAAAATTTGCCGGCCTGATTTGTGCTACCATAACTCGGAACAGTACACTCCTGTTTAGGAGCGCATAAATCACCGGCAGGGAGCGCACTGTAACAGAAAATAAATCACCGCACGTCCGTTTGACCTCAGATATAGGCCCGTATGATATAGTGTTACGGGGCACGGCAATTCATTTCATGCAGCCCCGGCGCGGGCAGATTTACTGTTGGGACCGTTCTACCGGAGGCCGCCAGGTTAGCCCATAGCGGCGCTGGCTGGCGCAGTTTGCCCTATAGTGTACGCGCGGTCGGGTCAGCCGGGTCACCGTCGACGTGACCTCTCACCGGCCTGGTGGGGGTTCCGCTGTTCATGATATTCAGCGGTCAGCCCAGCACCCCTGCCCTGAGCCTCCCCACTGAGCGGCGACGGCCCCAGCTGGCCACACACGGTGAGCTGCGGCTGCCCCCGGCGCTGCTCCAGTACTGCAGGCACGGTGGAAGCCGGCCGCCGCAACCCGACAACAATGTATCATCTCCAGCAGACAGGTTTACGATTAATCAAGGTCCGATACAGCGGCTAAATTGCCTGGATCCACGCCAAGCTGAGTGTCTATAAAACAGGTAGCTCAAGATCAGTCACATCGGAGGGTAGCTGCATGTCTCCTGTGTCCGTACTTTACGCTTCTCACCGGACATACTGTAGAATCACAGCACTGCGCAGAAGCCCTAACACAAGTCGACTCCTCTCGATCTTACCTGTACTACTGACACCTCACTGTAAAGTGGCCCGGCATCCGGCCGACAGGGGACGCGGGACCACTGTCCCATTTATATCCACAGACAGGCGTCCCAGCAGCGGCGCCTGAAGCCGACACCGGGCGACTCCACTTCCCCGTTTGACCTGAATTGTTTGACCTGTCTGACCTGCCTGACCTAACTGACCTAACTGACCTGCCTGACCTGCCTGACCTGCCTGACCTGAGGTCACGCCGGGCCGCCGAGCCGGAGAGCCGCCTGTCTGGCTGTCCGGTGAATCAGTCCCGGGTCCCACGAAAACCGAGCGGGAGAGAGCGAGAGAGCGAGAGAGCGAAGGAGGCGAGAGAGCGATGGAAGAGCGAGAGAGCGACGAGAGAGTGAGAGAGCGAGAGAGCGAGAGAGCGAGAGAGCGACGAGAGAGCGAGAGAGCGAGAGAGCGAGGAGAGCGAGAGAGAGAGAGAGAGAGAGAGGAGAGAGAGAGAGAGAGAGAGAGAGAGAGCGAGAGAGCGAGAGAGCGAGAGAGCGAGAGAGCGACAGAGAGCGAGAGAGCGAGAGAGCGACGAGAGAAGAGAGAGAGAGAGAGAGAGAGAGAGAGAGAGAGAGAGAGGGGGGGGGGGGGGGCGGGGGGGGGGGGGGTGACGTCACTGTCAGCTCCGGTGTGAGTTGCGTCAGTGTCTGGTCTGGCTGGGAGGACAAAGGAGCTGTCTGTGTGAGGCGTCCCGCTGTCCAACACCGCTGCTGCTCGGCCCGGCCCGGCTCACTGGCAGCTGGCCAGCTGGAAGTGCTGATAATCCCCAGCTCTCTCGGCCGGGCTCGTCAGCCGCAGGTGGCGGCCGATCGTGTTTCGGATGGCGGGGAAAAGAAACCCAGGGGGGCCCTTGCCCAAAGGGGCCCACCCCAACAAAAAAATCGCAAAATGGTATCTCCTCGGAATTAGGTCACTATAATTGGCAGGGGCCCCTAAATGGTCGCAAAAACCGTCGGACAGGCCCATGTTGAAGTCTCAGGCCTTCTGAGGGCCCCTTCAGACCTTCTGCGGGACCATCAAGCCTACTGAGGGTCCCCCTCAGACCGACTGAGGGCCTTATGTCGGCCTTAAGAAGGGCCCCCTCAGGCTGACTGGGGCACATCGGGACCCTGGGTCATTGTTTCGGCCAAAAGGAAAATCGAACCAACTTCTTGGAGGGTCCCTTCTTACAATTTTTTGTTGTTGTTGTTGTCTGGGGGGGGCAAAATCATATGTTTCCCCCCCCCCCAACTTCTGGAGTGGGGGCAGCCCCCCTCCCTCCCCCCCCCCCCCCCCCCCCCCCCCCCCCCCCCCCCCCCCCCCCCCCCCCCCCTTGTCCGCCGTCACTGTCGTCAGGAGCAGCGCGGAGACAGGCTGCCGTTTTGACGGGTAATTCGACTGACACGTCTCAGCTGGGTGATCGCCACCGCGGCTGGGTGATCAGCAGCTGGGTGATCGCCACCGCGGCTGGGGTGATTCTGGGTGACTGCTGGATGGTGTGCTGTTTTGTTACGTGCCTTTGGCATTGTGGGGTGAAGCTCCAGAGGCCATTCTTATTAAATAAAAAATCGAGCCGCTGGCTCGATTTGTTTTTATAAGAATGGCCTCAGGACTGGAAATGTGTTATGTTTGGGCAGTGTGTAAAATACCTGCATATTATTTGGCTTTGCTGCTGCCTTTCCGAGGCGCTGTTTCGACGCTAAACATCTCCCACGCCGGGTCCTGAGGCCATTCTTTAAAAAAAACGAGCCACGGCTCGATTGTTGTTGTTGTAAGAATGGCCTCAGGTCGGCCATCACACATGACCAATAAGTCGCGGCTGTACGCCGACGGCCGCAGCGGGCGACCATGACCCCGTGGAATCTCAGAGAGCCGTCTGACGTGCACAGGGGGCAGGCCGGCTGAGCGGCGGGCCCCACAGCGCAGCTGTAGAACCGTGCAGCGGGCAGTCAGCAGACCTACTGAGTTGATAGACTGGGGCGACTCTCCTCTGCCCGTCTCGAGCAGTGCAGACTGAGGAGCGCAGAGGCGATCAGACGGCGCCGCTGAGCAGAACGTGCTAATTTGCCGGCGCGCCATCCCTCTAACTTTTAATCAAAGCAGTTTGGTATATACGGCGCCATTCATCATACCATACGACTAACGAGGGAGTTTGTAGAAAGCAGCCGCTCGTATTGACCGAGCTGTTCTCTCCCGCTCCCTCGCTCATGACTCCTGACTTAGAGGTCGCCTGCTTCAGCAGGGTCATTCAGGGCCGGCTGACGGGGTCAGCTGCCGCCGGGCCTCCCACGTTGACGGGAGTGGAGCGGGCCAGCACAGTGTGACGGAAGCGGGGAGGGTGATCCGGCCTACATCGCCCTGTGACGTAACGTAACCGTCACGGGCGGCCGGCAATGGTGACAATGCCACACGGCGCTGGGTATACAGCTGAATAGGGAGCGGACTCTATAGGAGATAACATCGCACGCATTGGAGAGTGTTTCGTCGATCGTAGCTTTTGGCCCCGTTTTGGACACCGTGGGATGTGACGTCATTGGCACTGAAACGATATTCCAGACGGAACCTGTGTATGCCAAAATAAAACACAATGGGTGCTCTGTGTGGTAATGGAGTAGTGAGTCGCAATAAGGACGGCTATTTTGTAATTTTATCAACTGTGGCCCGCATGGATCCTGGTTCGCGAAAGCGTGGGCCCGTATTGGATTTCCAAGGAAAACCTTCGGTACATCGCAAGGTAAAACAACTTCAGTAAGCCTAATAAGAAAGTCATGCATGCCACGGGCAACATTTTTATTCAGTTTAGAAAGACAAATACGCTGAGACAATTATATTTTTGTGGCATGGCTGTGATACCTTAAAATCATTGATTGTGATGTGATTGATTAATTAAATCACGCAATGTTAAAAAGTTGATTTGGTAAAAATCGAGTCCAATTTTCAGCTCCGTTTCGGTGCTAAATTACTCCCCATTAGCGGCTTTCCTTGGTGTCCGGGTGCTTTATTCAGCAACTTAGAAGCTTAGCGATGCTTGCGCGTCACACACGGTACTTAGTGATAACATGCAGAGAAATTAGGCGTGCTTCCAGAATAACATGACCTGTTGAGGGGTTCTCGCTGATGCAGTTGCCAAGCAGCCAACTGCTTCAATCAGAACATTTGAAGTGAAAGGGCTCTTTCCCAAGCCCCACCTAGCAGCCGGGGTGCTAATCTTTTTAAACGTGCGATGACAATGATTTTGGTCTGGTTTATCATCTCAAAAATCGTTTTCACGGCCCAGTTGAAGCCCAGTTGAGGACCAGTTGAGGACCAGTTGATGACCGAACTCGAAGGCTGACACGTTCAACAGTCATGCAGCTACAACCAGGACCTCGCGGTAGAAATGCAGAAAAGAAGCGGTTCGTGGATTACACCTGTTCCCGCCAGTTGCCTCTTATTGTTACCGGGTTACGCAGCCCCACTGCGCCGTGTGCAGCCTAGTTTCAGCCGCTCGATAGTTGTTTAACACCATGATTAAAAACAAAGACTGTACAATCATTATTTTCTCGATATATCTTCCCCCTAATCTCTCCTCTGACAGACAGCAAGACTTTCTCGACCGACTCACGGACAGCATGACATCAGCACAGGCGTACAATCCGACGGGAATACTTCTGACAGGCGACCTTAACACCGGTAACATTTACCTAACTCAAACACCAAACAGAAACAGTGGCACGACAATATTCGACTACAGACACAATATTGAGGACACATCCCGGACACTCGACCTGACACAGCTTATCACGTCCCCGACTCGCATCAACGAAAACGTGCACAATCTTCGTGACCTAATATTTGTCAATAACATCGAAATGGTGCAATACAGCGGAATACTCTCCTCGTTTTAAAATCTAGACCACTTTTCAGTCTACCTCAAGTTTACTTTAAAAAATGATACGTCTGACAAAACGAGATTTAAATAATTTATTAATTTCAAAAACACAAAGGTAGACAGATTGACAAATATTTTGATCGGAACCAACTGGAATAGGATACTTAACAACGACGTGAACGAGGCAGTAAGACAATTTACCAAGACTCTACTGGACGCAGCCAAGTTGAACATACCGACAAAACGCGTGCGAATCAGAAAAGACGACAAACCTTGGGTAACATCGGAGTTGACGAGACAAATTAGGAAAAGAGATATACTATTTAGACAGGCAAAGCAAAAACAAAGTGACAACGACTGGCAACGATAGAGAGTTCAGAGAAACATAGTGACGAACATCAACAGCAACCTCAGAGATACGCACTTCAAAGACAAGGTGAATACCCTCCTGCAACACAAACACAATCCTCATAAGTACCACTCCATACTGAAAAGCATGATTGGTCGCTCTCGAAATCAAACAATACCCCCACTCATTGGACGCGACGGGACACTGCTGACCGATGACAAAGACAAAGCAACATTTCTTAACGAACACTTTGCTACACAATCTCATTTAAACATCGACGATTCCCGTATTCCACCCACTATCGACACACCAACAGCACCGACACTCAACCAAGTGACAGCAACAGAACGCGAGGTCTTGGCGCTACTAAATTCCCATGACCCAAACAAATCCTGCGGCCCGGACAAATTACCGACAACATTATTAAAACTCACAGCAATTCTCATCTACGAACCGCTGACAAAACTATTTTATATATCTCTGACCAAGGGAATATACCCAACTGACTGGAAAGAAGTTATAGTACACCCTATATTAAAAACAAAGGGTTCGCCTCCGACGTCAATAACTATAGACCAATTAGTCTCCTACCCTGCGTAGTGCGTATCCAAGATTTTTGAGAATAATGTTTTTTTCGACAGGATCTACAAACACGTAACACTGGACTCCCTTCTCACAGAAAGGCAAAGCGGTTACAGACCAGGGCACAACACACAAATGCAACTAGTTCACTTAAATCACAACATATATCAATCACTTGACAGCAGACTTGTCAATGATTCAATGTGAATCGACTACTTTTGATTGAATCATTCTTATTTCAAATGAATGACTCATGAATCGATTCACCTCATGCGCAAACCTGTTGTGAGTCACTGACTGAATCATTCATACAGAGAAAATAGGCTGATTGAATCATTCATTGCTCAAAGAATCATTCTTTTTTGGTCGAACAGCATAAACTGTCCACAAAATATGCCAGCGGCCCAGCATTCATCTGTGCCCGTGGTCAAACCAGGCACTCAATGGCCAATTATATGAGCTCTGTGTCCTGAGCTGTAGCCTGTAATTCATCTATGCGTAAAGAAAGCGAGGCTTTGTGTCCAACTCCAGTGGGCACAAAGCCACTGTTCAATCAGCCCTAACTAGGTGAATACCTTGGAACTGGTAGGGTTAGGGGTAGGTACCTAAATACTTAAAAAGGTAACTAACTCATACTTTGGTTCATAAACCACACAGCACACGCACACCTTTTTCACACGAAAAAATATCAAAAGGTACCCACTTTTTCCTAATTTCTAGGCTATACCATATCACAAACTAAATCAAACAAACATTTGCATGACCTCCGCATGTCCCAAATATCACTGTCGCATCGGCGCCGCTTTATTCCACATCATGCTTTATAAAAAAAATATTACCAAATGCAAAATCAAAATAAATGTTCTATTCGCTTAAAAAAGTGAAACGTGAAGTCATTAATGCTTTTGGAACTTGGAATTTGCAATTATAATAAATATTATAAATATCATTTTACAATCAAAATAAACAACACGCGGCTCACATTCACATTCACAGTCCAATTGGCTCACATTCACATTCACATTCGGAAATACATTCGCGGACTATTCGGATTGGTTTAAAAATTGGTACACAGATAGATCACGACCTAGTGATCATTCTGGTACAATCTTAGAGTCGCACATTTAAAATCAAAGGAGTTAGAGCAGGTCATATGTTTAAGGTCAAACAGCAGACTATTCTGATGTCCATGCAAATTGGCACACAGGTAGAGCATGACCTCCCTGTCACGCTCATAAAATCTTAAGAGTCGCACATTCAAAATCAAAGGAGTTAGACAAAGGAGTCGACACTTCCCTTTAATGTTGAGTGATGGAATCAAGATTGAATCATTAATTATGGTAATGTTGAGTGATTGAATCATGATTGAATCATTCATTATGGTAATGTTGAGTGATTGAATCATGATTGAATCATTCATTATGGTAATGTTAAGTGATTGAATCATGATTGAATCATTCATTATGGTCCGTGAATCACTGTGAATCGACTCATGACAAATATGAATCATTTACAAGTCTGCTTGACATAGGACAAGTCTTCACAGCTATCTATTTGGACATTTCGAAATATTTTGACAAAATTTGGCATAAATGACTCCTACAAAAGTGTGAAATTGAATTTGGAGTTTCTGGAACTTTACTACATTAGTTACGTTCATACCTGGCATGTAGAAATCAACGAGTCAGAGTCAACGACAAATTGTCGTCAATAAAAACTATAAATGCAGGGTGCCCGCAGGGATCAGTCCAGGGACCTCTTTTGGTTATTTTGTACTTAAACGGACTAGCAGACACCACGACCAATGACATACTTCTATTTGCCGATGATACCTCTAACCTCACTACACAAACCTCACGTCAAATACAACCCACAAGCCACACAACAATCACTACAGGGAGACCTCAACGCAATATCAAACTACGGCACCCAATGGACTATCACATTCAACGCAGCAAAAACAATCCAACAAACATTTTCACATAAAACCGACACAACACATACACCTCGCCTAACGTTTGACAACCAGCCCATACCCGTCGTCACAGAACACAAACACCTCGGGCTAACCTTTTCATCAGATCTAAAATTTCACATACATATAAATGAAACAATCAAAAAGTGAATAGAGCAGTAAGTCCACTTTATCCAATTTCGAAATACATTCCTAGGCAAACTCTCACTCAAATATACTCAACATACATCTCGCCTATTTTCGATTACTGCGACGTTATATACGACGGGCATATTACCATGCACGATGTATACCGACTCGAAAAAAAAAACGCAAAATCAGAATAGCTAGACTCATCACAGGGACTCCCTTCCGCACATCGACAGACCGACTCAGACGCGACTTAGGGTGGACTAGTTTAGCAGACAGACGAAGATTACACAAACGCAACGTATACGTTAAGCTCAGAAATGACACAAGAATACCACAGTACATAACGGACACACTTCCACACACACGCCAGCAAGACACAGGGAGAACACTCAGAAACAGCACATTCCACATTCTACCGCACAATCGTACAATCGTCCAGGTCGGTAAGAACCTCTCTCCTATACCCCGCCTGGCCGGGCCGGCCTGCTGCTCGTTTCTCACGTCTGGCGCCGACAGATGGGGCCGGCTGCAGCTGATTAGGCAGCTCCGGTACCGCCCTGCACGTGAACATTACAGCAACCTGACCTCAACCGAGCCTCGTTCACCTCATGAGAGGTCATTAAAACCAACTCAAACGCTGAGCTGATCCCGCGAATTATCCAATATTTAACTCCATTGCTCTAAGGAATCGGCCTCTTGGGCACAATAAGTGTATGTGCCAGAACGATACAGAGAATCTCCATGTGTATGTTCCCCGACTGGGGGACCATTAGCCGGCGCTGCCTCTGGTCTGGCTGCACTCTGCACAGCCCGTCACCGAGGAACTGGCCACGACGTGGCATGGTTCTGAGTGCCGCTATCCGGCGCTGCCTCTGGTCTGGCCACACTCTGCACAGCCCGTCACCGAGGAACTGGCCACGACATGTCATGGTTCTGAGTGCCGGCGCTGCCTCTGGTCTGGCTGCACTCTGCACAGCCCGTCACCGAGGAACTGGCCACGACGTGTCATGGTTCTGAGTGCCGCTATCCGGCGCTGCCTCTGGTCTGGCCGCACTCTGCACAGCCCGTCACCGAGGAACTGGCCACGACGTGACATGGTTCTGAGTGCCGGCGCTGCCTCTGGTCTGGCTGCACTCTGCACAGCCCGTCACCGAGGAACTGGCCACGACGTGTCATGGTTCTGAATGCCGTCTGAGCCGGCGCTGCCTCTGGTCTGGCTGCACTCTGCACAGCCCGTCACCGAGGAACTGGCCACGACGTGTCATGGTTCTGAGTGCCGCTATCCGGCGCTGCCTCTGGTCTGGCTGCACTCTGCACAGCCCGTCACCGAGGAACTGGCCACGACGTGTCATGGTTCTGAATGCCGTCTGAGCCGGCGCTGCCTCTGGTCTGGCTGCACTCTGCACAGCCCGTCACCGAGGAACTGGCCACGACGTGTCATGGTTCTGAGTGCCGCTATCCGGCGCTGCCTCTGGTCTGGCTGCACTCTGCACAGCCCGTCACCGAGGAACTGGCCACGACGTGTCATGGTTCTGAGTGCCGCTATCCGGCGCTGCCTCTGGTCTGGCTGCACTCTGCACAGCCCGTCACCGAGGAACTGGCCACGACGTGTCATGGTTCTGAGTGCCGCTATCCGGCGCTGCCTCTGGTCTGGCTGCACTCTGCACAGCCCGTCACCGAGGAACTGGCCACGACGTGTCACGGTTCTGAGTGCCGCTATCCGGCGCTGCCTCTGGTCTGGCTGCACTCTGCACAGCCCGTCACCGAGGAACTGGCCACGACGTGTCATGGTTCTGAGTGCCGCTATCCGGCGCTGCCTCTGGTCTGGCTGCACTCTGCACAGCCCGTCACCGAGGAACTGGCCACGACGTGTCATGGTTCTGAGTGCCGCTATCCGGCGCTGCCTCTGGTCTGGCTGCACTCTGCACAGCCCGTCACCGAGGAACTGGCCACGACGTGTCATGGTTCTGAATGCCGTCTGAGCCGGCGCTGCCTCTGGTCTGGCTGCACTCTGCACAGCCCGTCACCGAGGAACTGACCACGACGTGTCATGGTTCTGAGTGCCGCTATCCGGCGCTGCCTCTGGTCTGGCTGCACTCTGCACAGCCCGTCACCGAGGAACTGGCCACGACGTGTCATGGTTCTGAGTGCCGTCTGAGCCGGCCGCCGGTGAGAGCCAGATCAGCTCCCAGCTGTGCTATTGTTGGCTGATTGTTGTGCGGGAACGACGAAGCCTCGAGCGAAGAACGGAAACCAGTCGGTAAAGTGCTAAGCTGTGTATATTTTCTGCTTTCTGCGCCTCGTATACGGCGCGACAAGTGGATGACTCGGAACTAGCAACCGTTATCGAAACAAACCCCATTGTTTCAGCCACGCGAAGATTAGAAGTTCCGCTCCGATATTGTTAGGTCCATTGTTTTGCCTGGCGCCGCCGCTGATCTTCTGAAGCCAGCTCCGACTCCGACTCTGACTCTGACTCTGACTCTGACTCTGACTCTGACTCTGACTCTGACTCTGACTCTGACTCTGACTCTGACTCTGACTCTGACTCTGACTCCGATTCCGATTCCGACTCCCACTCCGACTCCGACTCCGACTCCGACTCTGACTCTGACTCTGACTCTGACTCCGACTCTGACTCCGACTCCGACTCCAACTCCGACTCCGACTCCGACTCTGACTCCGACTCCGACTCCGACTCCAACTCCGACTCCGACTCCGACTCCGACTCTGACTCTGACTCCGACTCCAACTCCGACTCCGACTCCGACTCTGACTGAGGCCGCTCGCCTCGCTGCCAACTGTCTTTTACTGATCCCTATCAGGCGATAGGGTGCCGAACACGCCATGCGGGCTGCAATAGGCGGCGATAGCGGCAAGAAAACGTAGCTCACTTTCTCGCCTTCCGCTTGGCTGCATGTTCTGCATTGATCGTATCGCTGGCGCCGATATAAAGGCGCCAGCGGCCCAGCCAGCACGGAGCAAACAGTGACGGGAGAGGGCTGGACCATCACAGGTGTGTCCCGGCTCTCCACTCACACGTTATCGGGCTTATAAGAGTCGTATATATACACGTAATATAAGCCGGCTGAGCGTGTATGATCACGGCACACGGTGTCGACTGCCCGCTGAGCAGTACTCCCACGTCCCACATGTCAGGCTTAGCCTCCAGAAGGACACACTTCAGGTCAAAGGAGGCCGTCTCCCGTGACAAGTGACTCTGTACTGTGACTCTGAGCGGCAGCGAGGCACTGCACTGCCTTGCCGTCAAACATGGCCCGCTCGCAGTGTCCTTGATCCGAAATATCAAACATGTATATTCGAATGGAATATAAACCATGACGGAATGATAGACATTTTAATGGAGAATAGCAAAACAGCTGCGCTTTTGAAATAACGTGATCCACAAATATACCTATTCGTCAGGGGTGTAGGAACGTCAGGAAAAGTGTGTGTGTGTGTGGGGGGGGGGGGGGGGCAGTGAAACTTTGATCTTGTCTTAAACCGCGCACTGCAGGGGGTTGATTTCCCCCCTCAGGTTTTTCAAAGATAGCGAAAAAACGGCGGCGCGCAGCGTCGATGGGTTTTAGCACACCTGTTAGGACATCAATTGCGCACACTTTGAAAAAAAAATAACCTCGGGTTATCTCAGGTCAGGTCACCAGACCAGGTCAAGTGACCCCACCTCCAAAACTGTTTGCAGTTGTGCCAAAGCCAGAGTTTTTCACCGATCAGTTTGAAACTTAGAGGATATCATGAGGGCATAGGTACTTACAATTCGCATATCTCGGAATTTTGATATCGGTGACCTAAGGTCAGGTCAATTTCGTAGCCTCCCCATAATAAGTAAATGGGGAGATATACAAATGCTTCCTATTTCAAGGATATGCATGATATTAGTCCAATTACTTCTGGATCATGTTATTATAGGATATTCTTGATGATCCAAGTGTAAGTTTTGTTCAGTGACCCCTATTGGGTCATTTGAGGTCATGCGAGGTCACCATCATTTTGTTGTCAATAACTCCCGACATAATGAAGATAGAGAAGTAAAACGGATATCAATGTGTTTGTCTCGTAGAGACACGTTTCCTCATATGCAACATGCCCTACTTGGGTCACCACTTAACCTTGACCTGAGGTCAAACTTTTAAGTTAGCTTAACAAGATCACCATGTATATATGTATATCATTGGAAGCGCCTTGAAAAGATAAACACAATGGCGTAAACAGTTTTCCGTTATCTTCTTTAAGTAAAAAGTTAAAAGGTCCGCACCATACGCAATGCGACGCATTGATGAGAAAGCATATCAAGGGCATACGACTAAAAAAAAAATCCCGCGGCTCCGCGGGGCCATTTGTTTAAGAATTCCAGGTCTTGATCTTAAAAATATTCCAAGTTGATATAGCTGATTCCAAATTGGTGTCGCTAGTTTCAAACTTGATATGGCAGTTTGCTAACTCCAGCTCCTAAAAGTTGGTATGGCCCATGCCATACCTGTCATAACTGCATTTTCCATCCTTATAACGTGCCCTTTCATCCGTTTTGTTTGGCCCTTTCAAAGCTTGGGAAGAAAGCCCTTTCAACGCTCGGGAAGGGGCCCTTTCGAGGCGCCCCCCCCCCCCCCCCCCTGGACGAAATCCTGGCTACGTGCCTGCCTCTAACCTCCTCCAAGTTGCTCCAACTTGCAACTGGTCTATCCTATTACAGAGACAGTTGCAAGTTGAAGCAACTTGGAGGAGGTTAGAGGAGGTTAGAGGAGGCCACTGGAACAGGCCCTTAATAACTAGGTAGCGCGGGTTTGCCGCTTCAACACAGGGGCAATGGGTGCATGATTTGACAACTAAGTAAAACAAATCCTAAGCCAGACATATTTTGCAAAAGTATTGTACCTATACCATTGCAAATTGATTTAATTAGATAACTTTTCAATAATATGCAATTTTGTATTTGTTTTAGCACTGTTTTGAGAACAATTGAAGACATTGCAATTACAATAATAAATAACCTTATTCTCATAATGCCGAAAAAATATTTTAAAAAGACAAAGTCAAATTAGGGAGCTTTCGGCTTGCGCCTTCATCAGCCATCAGACATTTATGGCTGATGAAGGCGCAAGCCGAAAGCTCCCTAATTTGACTTTGTCTTTTTAAAATATTTTTCGGCATTATGAGAATAAGGTTATTTATTATTGTAATTGCAATATGCAATTTTGTATAAACATCCAATTAAAAATTCATTTTTACAGTAATTAGATGAGGCGGCAATGCACCTAAATATATATTGAGGTTCCTGTTAACTCTTTGCTATTCGGTATCTCCGGAATCGGAGGACCTTTTTCTTTTGATGCCTCAAACCCGCGCCCCCTGATACGAAGCAATACGATTGGCTGTTATTTTCATTAGCCCAAAACCACATTAATAGTACCAATTCGGTCATTTCCTACCAAAATTGTGAGCGTGCTACACATAATAGAAGATGGGACAGCAAAATGTGAACTCAGAGTAAAAAACTAAATAATGTATATTTGTTCATGAACAGTTCATGAACGTTCGTGAACTGTTCATGAACGTTCGTGAACTGTTCATGAACGTTCGTGAACTGTTCACGAACAGCCATTTCTTCGAGAACAGATGACCTTGATCATGAAATTCGTAAACAAACAAATAAACAAACAAACATGAACATGTTCATGAACTGTTCACGAACACATACACATATACATTATACAAACACCAAACCCTGCTATAAATGGGATACTGAACGTTTTAAAATAACTACGGATACAACGGTGTTTTAATCCAGGCATTTTAATAGCTTCAACGTGAACAATAAAACAGCTCTATTAAAAGATGCAGAAGTCTGAAGCTGTGATCAACGTATAGCGTGAAATCCGAGCCTACACCTTGGTGCTCACACACTCAATCCCGTTCCTTATAAGCTTTAAAGTATAATATATCATGGCAGATTATTCCTAATTTATGGACGAAAATTCATTCCTCTTTCAAAGCATTTGACGAAGACATCGGTCAATAAAGCACTTAACAATATTCCATGACGTGGAGCGAACTACCACATACCTCGCATGTCGTGTGACATTCTACCACTAACACGCAGGCCGAGATAACCACGGCGGTGCTGCAGCAGTGCCCGGTTAGCTGACCGATCCCGTGACCGATACCATCCAATATTCGGCCGATGGCGCGGTCAGGCACAGGTCCTGACTACTCTGGTCCTGACGGCCTGTTTGTGTCGTGCCGGCCACGTGACACGTGAGTGATCGAGGCGGGTGGTGCCCGCGCCGTGCCCTGACGGCGGACCGGCGATCGGTGCGGCGTAGGCCCTCCGAGCGAGGCACGTGCCCAGCGGGGCTGAGCACGGCAATCACACAGCAATGCGCGATGGCTGTTGCCGGCTCAGTTACGTATCAGAGCATGAACCATTTGGTTCCGAGCGCAGCGCACCCGCCAATGAGCCATGCCACGGCCGGAAAACCGCATATGCAGCTTCCTCGGTGGCAAAGGGCAGCGTATAGTTGTGCGAAAAGGAAAGCAAGCGTGTCGAATTCGACCTCGATCTGCCTCCTCTGATTTCACCTGACTGCGGCCGTGGACGGCGCGCTGACGAAAGCTCAGGTCCGAGGGCTGCAGCTCAGGGCTGACGGAGCGTCTGTAAGATCCTAGGACTGCAGCTCAGGACTGACGGAGCATCTGTAAGATCCCAGGGCTGCAGCTCAGGGCTGACGGAGCATCTGTAAGATCCCAGGGCTCACTAAGCGTCTGTAAGCTCCCAGGACTGCATCTCAGGGCTGACGGAGCGTCTGTAAGCCACCGCCGATATGTTCCCGTCTGGCCTGGCCCGGTCCCGGCGCGGTGGGCGGTGGGAGACAAACTGCAGCACGTTCGGCGTCGGCGGCGTGCCGTCGGCTGTTTATTTGTGTGTGTGTGTGCCGCGTCTATTGCCCCGGCGCGGCCCTCGCTACACACACGCTCAGGTGAGCTGCGGCACGGCAGTCAGAGTGTGTATGTTGTGGAATCGTTAGTCTTAACCGTGAAGGATCGTTAATATTGCCGTGAAGGATCGTTAGTCTTACCGTGAAGGACGTAACACTACAGTGCACTCGTGGTATGTACGAGGTGAACACCGGTTGCAAGCAGAGTTACCCGACGAGTTACTGGGATACTTTCCATAACGCGACTTACTTCTATTTTACGTCTATTTTACGTCTATTTTACGTCTATTTTACGTCTATTTTTTGCCCCCCCCCTCCCCACCCCCTCGGATCTCCGGAACTACTGGACCGATTTAAAAGTTCAAACGGCATTTTATAGCCCTGAAAAATGTATCGAAGGAAACCTAATATTGTTGACCTCGGGGTCATCGGTAATGTCACATGTCACGTCAAAGACAAAATGTTTGACCGTGTCATAGAGATCTCGATGGATGGAATTGTCGCCCAAAATTGCGATATTAAATGCATAAGCAGTCGATAAATCGGTATGATTCGTGTGTCTGACACTTCTAAGTAGTGATGTTATGCTTGAGTGGAAAATAATAACTGAATTAGACGAATTATCGTTTCCGTTCCTCAAATTGATAATTTAGTGGACATTATTATTTATGAGCAAACACGGTGTTTCAAGATGTCTTAAAGAGTTGTAATATGAAGCATTAGATTCGTCAGATGAAGGAAACGGTTATACTTGGCCCACGTATAAGTACAGCAGCTTATCATTATTTTCCACATCGTGCACCAATATTTAACACCAGGCATGTTTACCGTTTATATATATATATATATATATATATATATATATATATATATATATATATATATATATATATATATATATATATATATATATATATATATAATATTGTTACTTGTTATCTTTCGAAACAGCGTGAGCCACTTACTATGTTGCAGCCTGCTGTTGGATCCGCCATTGTTCTGGTCGGTGGCAATCGCTTCACAGGAGCAGCTCTGACCGTGCGACAGAATGATCCTCCCCTCATCACATCCCACTTCATAAGCCGTATACAAGACAGAGGTTTAGGCCCCCGTAGTGACCGTATAGCAGTACCATGCCATCACATCCCACTTCATAAGCCGTATACAAGACAGAGGTTTAGGCCCCCGTAGTGACCGTATAGCAGTACCATGCCATCACATCCCACTTCATAAGCCGTATACAAGACAGAGGTTTAGGCCTCCGGAGTGACCGTATAGCAGTACCATGCCATCACATCCCACTTCATAAGCCGTATACAAGACAGAGGTTTAGGCCCCCGGAGTGACCGTATAGCAGTACCATGTCATCACACCCCACTTCATACATCGTATCAGGCCAGCGGTGCCGGCTGCCAGGGGCGCAGGAACTTCCCCAAAGTTGGGGACCATTTTTGGGTCGATTCTTTCCAGTCAACGTCACAATGTTTATCCGGCCCCGCTCAGTCCCTGCCGGCCGCCGAAGTCACAGTACCCAATGACGTGAATGGCGTCACGTTCTGCCCAGTAGTGCGTCAGCGCGGCGTCACGGTCTGCCCAGTAGTGCGTCAGAGCGGCGTCACGTTCTGCTCAGTAGTGCGTCAGAGCGGCGTCACGTTCTGCTCAGTAGTGCGTCAGAGCGGCGTCACGTTCTGCTCAGTAGTGCGTCAGAGCGGCGTCACGTTCTGCCCAGTAGTGCGTCAGAGCGGCGTCACGTTCTGCCCAGTAGTGCGTCAGAGCGGCGTCACGTTCTGCTCAGTAGTGCGTCAGAGCGGCGTCACGTTCTGCTCAGTAGTGCATCAGAGCGGCGTCACGTTCTGCTCAGTAGTGCGTCAGAGCGGCGTCACGTTCTGCTCAGTAGTGCGTCAGAGCGGCGTCACGTTCTGCTCAGTAGTGCGTCAGAGCGGCGTCACGGTCTGCTCAGTAGTGCGTCAGAGCGGCGTCACGGTCTGCTCAGTAGTGCGTCAGAGCGGCGTCACGTTCTGCTCAGTAGTGCGTCAGAGCGGCGTCACGTTCTGCCCAGTAGTGCGTCAGAGCGGCACACTTCACAGCGCGTACGTTATCACCGATGGAGAACTATTCCCACACCTTTGGAGACCGCTGAGCGATATATGCGGCTTTCGCGGGCATAACGACGCGGGAAGTCCACGGCTGTACCACATGACGCCTTTTAATGTCTGCCGAAAAACGATGCACTCACTACTTATCTGAGTAAAGCGTGTCACACGATGAAGAGAAATTTTGTGAACGTGCTACAAATAGCAGAAATGATAATGCTGCACCTATCAGCCCTGAGAAAGATCCGCATTCGCTGTACTGCACACATGCTGATGGAGGCGATGATGAGTTTGAACACTCCAAAGTTGGAAGTCACGCATTCATGATGTCGAATTTATGTTTCTCAGAAAGGATAATATGGCCGAAATCCCAACGAGTAATGGCACTTCGTGGCGAGGAATGGCGACTGGTGAAACGTGGGATAGGTGCGCTAATTGGAGAAAGTGCTGCATTACTAGCGAGTAAGCCATTGGTCTCATCATACCGGTGTGACAGCTAATTATAAACATGATTATAGTTTCCCAATGGAAAAGACAATTCTAAAGAATAATGTTGTCCAATGGTTCAATCAACCTTCGGTTATCGGCCAACACCGAGAAATATCATTCCACAACCTGACCGGTCTCTCGGTGTTTCTCGCGCCAGAGCCGAACAAAACACGTTCCGTTTCCTCGGAGTCATCAATCAGTGGCATAATATTCCGCCGAATCCGATTAGCCCACACCCGTCCGGCAACAGCTGACGAAGCAAGTCTCGTCACGTCACCGCCGCCGTCACCACCGTCACCGTCACCACCACCGTCACCGCCACCGCCGCCGTCATCGCCGTCCCCGCCGCCACCGCCGTCACCGCCACCGCCGCCGTCATCGCCGTCACCGTCACCACCGCCGTCACCGCCACCGCCGCCGTCATCGCCGTCACCGTTACCACCGCCGTCACCGCCGTCACCGCCGTCATCGCCGTCACCGTTACCACCGCCGTCACCGCCGTCACCGCCATCACCACCGTCACCGCCACCGCCGCCAGTCACGATCTGGCTACGCGGCAGACGGCCGTCACGCAGGGGGCGCTCTACAGTAGCGCGGGGCGCGCGGTGTGCTGATATAACCGGCCGCGTTTAGTGCACGAGGCCGTCTGTCACTGTCGGGCCGGGCCGACGGGGCGGGGAGGGCCGGGACGTGCCGCCGCTCAGGGCCCACCCGCGCCCCCGTCTCCGGCCCAGTCGTGTCGTCCGAACCTGGGAGGCACGGACTGCTGACCGCTTCACTATCTGCCCTGTGATCGCGGGTGCGGCGTCTTGCCGTGCTTTGTTCAGACGGGTTGTGGTTGTACTCTCGTTATGACAAGTCAGGACGGCCGCTGTACCTGATTCATCGGCCGTCTAATGAACGGTGATTTAGTCCGGGCAGCAGGCAGGGACAGACCGCATGACGTCACCATCCACTGCTGCTGCAGAGTCGAATTCGGACGATTTATTGTCAATCCCGGCTGCATATTGAACAAGTCATCGTAATCTTTTCATTGTAGACCCGTTATCGTGTGTAGAATGAGGGGCTGGCACCACGCGACGAGGCCTGTCATCTCAACATGACAGTTGATTTATAATAAATTGCATGCTTCGGGCAGCAATGATAATTACATGTTGAGTGGTTGAATCATCCGCTTCAAACAGAGCCTCACTCTGATCGAATGTGAACGGTTTTCAGAAGAGGTTATGCCGGCCTGAGCCGTGTTTCAGTGTCGGCCGCTCTCGGCGTTCACAACTCCGCAACCCAACCGGCTACCATGACGTACTGCTGGACGCTGGTGCGAAGGAGGAGGAGGGTTCGAAACCATCGAGAGTCGGAAGTTTTTAGCTCATTTTACTTTCTGGCTCGGTTTCTCGGTGGGGCTGCAGCCGATCCCGATTCTCAGTTCTCTGGCCACGGTATCCACCTCCGGACCGGTCTCCCTGGCCATCACACGGCGTCCTCACCGGCGGAGGTCGGCCAGGCTGGTCACCCCCTGACCGTCACACGGTGCCCTCAGCGGCGGAGCCCGCTCAGACTCGTCTCCCCCTGACCGCTACACGGTGTCTCCGGCAGCGGAGCCCGCTCAGACTCGTCTCCCCCTGACCGCTACACGGTGTCTCCGGCAGCGGAGCCCGCTCAGACTCGTCACCCCCTGACCGTCACACGGTGTCTCCGGCAGCGGAGTCCGCTCAGACTCGTCTCCCCCTGACCGTCACACGGTGTCTCCGGCAGCGGAGCCCGCTCAGACTCGTCTCCCCCTGACCGCTACACGGTGTCTCCGGCAGCGGAGCCCGCTCAGACTCGTCACCCCCTGACCGTCACACGGTGTCTCCGGCAGCGGAGCCCGCTCAGACTCGTCACCCCCTGACCGCTACACGGTGTCTCTGGCAGCGGAGCCCGCTCAGACTCGTCACCCCCTGACCGTCACACGGTGTCTCTGGCGGCGGAGCCCGCTCAGACCGTAAACCGCGCTCCCTCACGGCCCTGTGCAATCCGCACAGCGCACTGCGCTGGCGGAGAATCGCGTGCACCGCCGGCGGACGGGTCCGAGCCGTGCATGATAACGTGACCTGTGACCCGGCGACCCGCGATGTACAGTACTTTCCACCGCCGCTCAGGGCCGACCGTGCGAACGGAACAACGCGACTTTTACGCGCGACTGGCCGCGATTCGCCAGCGATATATCACGGCACAATGAGCTGGCCGCGATCGTATCAGTACCGGCTACTTGTCTGATACCATTAAATTAGGTTTAAATTATATGTGAGTGGTGCGCGTTGCGAAATGATTCGGCTCGGCTCGGCTCGGTGGGTGTGTAAGGGCAGCGGGCGTTCAATTGGTAGTTTATGGGTGGCTGCAGTGACCTCGCGGCTCGCTGGGACCACTGTGGCGCGGCGCGGCTCCACCTGGGCCGGGTCCGGGTCGGGTCGGGTCGGGTCGGGTCGGGTCGGGTCGGGTCGGGTCGGGTCGGGTCGGGTCGGGTTGGGTCGGGTCGGGTCGGGTCGGGCCGGGCCGGGCCGAGTCCGGTCGGGCCGGATCGGGCCGGATCGGGTCGGGTCGGGTCGGGTCGGGTCGGGTCGGGTCGGGTCGGGTCGGGTCGGGTCGGGTTGGGTCGGGTCAGGTCGGGTCGGGTCGGGCCGGGCCGGGCCGGGTCGGGTCGGGTCGGGTCGGGTGAGGTCGGGTCGGATCGGGCCGGGTCGGGTCGGGTCGGGTCGGGTCGGGTCGGGTCGGGTCGGGTCGGGCCGGGTCGGGTCGGGTCGGGTCGGGTCGGGACGGGACGGGTCGGGTCGGGTCGGGTCGGGTCGGGTCGGGTCGGGTCGGGACGGGACGGGTCGGGTCGGGCCGGGTCGGGTCGGGTCGGGTCGGGTCAGGGTGGCGGCGGCACGGTGACAGCTCCGTGACGCAACATTGCAGCTCGCCGCCCTGCGGCCCGGCCGGACAATGCCGCACCAGGCGGGTCGGGCCGGCTGAGCGGCAGGACGTGCTCACTGCCCAGTGTCGCGGGCGGGAGGTGGGGCCGGCGGGGTCCCGCGGCTGTCGAGCGGCATGTATACGTTGGTATTCGGGATGAGGTTACAAAGGCTTTGGAGGCGCCATTTGTATCAGGTTAGCAAGGGATTGGATCAGTTATCGGGTATCCAGTGTGCTTTCCACATTTGACCAGTGTTGGGATTTTCACCCTAGAAGCCAGCGGCAGTATCAGCCAAACCCCGCTGTTAAAGCTTAACTGTAGCCGGCGCGATAGGTTGCCTAATATCGATGCGCCATGGTGTTATGCTGAAATACATCTAGCTTATTCATGCCGTAGCTTTAAGGTTAAGCTGGGTTAAGTGAAGGATTATGCGCACAGTTGATGACATCCCTCGCATAAATAACGTTGTGTCTCTGAGTGGTTAAATGATTACTCCTACAGAAGATGCCAGACGCCCGATGACTGACTCTGGTGACGTCACACCCGGACACCGTCCCGGACCAGGCTCCATTGACTCACACCGCCGCGCCGCCGCGTTTAGCGTGGTGAACGGTATTCAACGCGATCGAGAAAGCATGTCCGTAAATACGGCGGTAGAAAACACGGTGGTCTGTAAAGACGGCAGGCGCGCGGAGAGAGTCGGCGGAGCGGGCTCCTCAGATCTCAGCCGGCGTGTGAGGCTCGCCGCGTCTCCGTCACGACTCCATCTGACACAGAGAGGGCGGTAAAGACACGCCACACGCGCCCGATGCGTCACCGGCCGCCTGTCCCCGCCGCGCAGTCAACACACCCGTCCAGTTTAACTTGGCTCAGTCCAGACATGGGTTTTCTGGGACCGGTCCAGCCGCGTTTGGGCGGCATCCGGGGCGAATCTGCAGCCTTGTGTGTGCCCTGGCAGGGGTGAGTTCGGCCTGTGGTGGGCTGCGGCTCCTGGTCTGCGGGGTGTTCTTCATGACCCTATAGTGTCATGAAGTATATATAGTGGAGCGGCCTCTGCGCGACGGCTCCGGGCCGCATGTGGCCTCGAGTGTGCCGGACATGGTGCGGCAGGACGTCCGGCAGTGCCGTGGTCGGGGCGGCGGCGTCAGAGGCTGTGCCGTGCCGCCGGACCGTCCCTCGCACAGATGAGTCACATCTCAGCCGTCCGCAGATGGCCGCCGCCGCCGCCGCCCAGCACCGACACACGCGGAAGATGCTCTCAGGGCTAGCGGAAGACGCACTCAGACACGTCACCGACAAACGACAGTCAGCGACCGCCGCGCCGTCTCTAAACCGCGACCCGCCGCTACTGGTTCGCTACTATATCATTCAAGCCGGATTACTTTGTTCTAAGGAGCCGAGTTCTGAGGCTGGTGCCGAATTGGACCCCTGGAATGCACGTAATTTTTCAGGTCCACCATAGTGGGTGTTAACACGGCAGTATTTCACAGATTGGGAGGATAGTCGGGGGTGTTCTTCATGACCCTAGAGTCCTGGCCATGTGCCCACAGGAAGCACCTATCAGAAGGGATGTCTGTATTTTCCCACAGAAGCCCGCCCGAGGAGCAGCCTGGGTAGTAAAATGATACCAGGAGAGAGAAAGACCGAACAGCTAGCCGATTAACTGAGACGTGGCACTTGGGGCGGTACTAAAGCTGGCATTTATGATAGCCAAACATGCAAACCTGAAACCACACACAGTAACAATCATACACTCGTACCTACATAATCCGCTACACCACGAGACCATCCCGACACCGTCCTACTCCAGGACGTCCTCCATGTATATTGTATACCTGTAAACGGCACTGTGAACGGCCAACGGCCAGTGGATGGCTGAAAACGGCGCCTGAAAACGGCTGAAAACGGCGCCTGAAGACGGCTGAAAACGGCGCCTGAAGACGGCTGAAAACGGAGCCGGACCGACCTCCACAAACAATGGTTAGTCAGCAGCTCACAGCTGCCGGACGGCATGAGGCGTCCCTGATTGGACCCGACTGGCGCCGATGAGCGATGGTGCTCTGTGGGCATTGTGACAGGCCCGGCTGGAGCCCACTCGCAGGAGAGACTGCCAGTTGGATACCATGGAGAGATGCTCCGTGTCGGTAGCGCGCTCCAGTGCTGCAGTCAGTCCGCATGGCTAATTTAAACGTCTCATTCAAATGTGAACGATGTTGTGATTCATGTTTAGGTAGAACGATGATATCTTCATTAAATATATTGTATCCCAATGGAACAATTTATGTTAAGAGGCCCCATGATTAACCCGCGCGGCGCCTGGATCTCCAGCCCAACGCGCGGCGCTGGGGGGGGTAAATTTTACCCCCCCCCCCCTCGTATCTTCCGAACCAATAACCACAGCGAGACGCACAAGGCGGCGATCGAAAGCTCTCAGTGAGAAGAATCTAACGCATACTCGAAAGTCTTAAAATAAGGTCACATATCAGGTCAAGTCAGGTAAAATGTTAAAATTAAGGTATTTGGGTTTTTGGGTCATACCTTCCATCCAAAGCCTTAGATTGTGACTAATACCTCACCAAGTGCTCTCAAATGTATAATGCATCTCCTGCATAAGCAAAAGTGAAATTTTAAGCAAGGTCAAGGTCTAGGTCAGTTCACAAAAGGTCACAGGTCTACAAAAGTCATGCGACACATGTTGCATGGGTTATTTTACATGTATAATTCGATAGTAGCAGCCATTTTCACAATCTGACACCATATAATGGCCCTCAGGTCAAGGTCAGGTCACAAAAAGGACAACATTGGAAATTAATTCATATAAATACAAAAGGCATGTGTCTAGACCAGTGTTATCTCAGAAATACAGCAGTAGCATTTATATGCCTGTATCTAGTCAATAAAAGCCAAAAAACGTAACTTCAAAAAATGATGTCATGAGTTACTTATACCTTAGGAGCCATAAGTCAGTCAAAAATAAAGATATTGTTTAATAAAAATTTGGTTTGGGTATCATCCATACTTGGTTCTCTAATGTATCTTCCGTTTTTTTATATCTTAAAAAAACTTTTGTGGAAGTTCTTCCGGAAAAAAGTTTTTTTGGAGGGGTGTCCAAAACCCAAAATGTCGTAAATCCGAGATAGCTATTCGGAAGAGAATATTATTTCCTTTCTTTTGGTGTTTTATTTGCGATTTGCATCAAAACTCTATTTTCTACGATTTTAAAAACATTTAACGTTTTCCACCAAAAATGGCATGACATCACGCCACTAAAACGTCACTATCTCCCAAGCAACATCATAAATTTCAATAAAATTGTGACAGAAGACGTAGAGTGTATGTAGAATAATGTATTCAAAGTCTCATTTTGATATATATCATAGTTTTCAAGTTATTGAGAAAATGGGGAGGGGAGGGGGGGGGAATTACCCCTCCCCAGCGCCGCGCGGGTTAGTGCTCTATCAACACTTTTGGATCAATTTTACCTAAAGGTAAAATTATTTGAGAAAAAGTTGCTAACCATTTTTGGTGCCGGTTTGTCTTCCAACTAATAATCGGCGGTTGGATTCAGCTCACCTATTCAGGAGGATTGATAAAAACCACGAACGTCGCCATCGCTGCACGTCACATTACAGTGATGTGTACCGCTGGTCGTTACATTACAGTGATGCGCACCGCTGGTCGTTACATTACAGTGATGTGTACCGCTGCACGTCACATTACAGTGATGTGTACCGCTACACGTCACATTACAGTGATGTGTACCGCTGCACGTCACATTACAGTGATGTGTACCGCTGCACGTCACATTACAGTGATGTGTACCGCTACACGTCACATTACAGTGATGTGTACCGCTGCACGTCACATTACAGTGATGTGTACCGCTGCACGTCACATTACAGTGATGTGTACCGCTGCACGTCACATTACAGTGATGTGTACCGCTGGTCGTTACATTACAGTGATGCGCACCGCTGGTCGTCACAGTACAGTGATGTGTACCGCTGCACGTCACATTACAGTGATGTGTACCGCTGCACGTCACATTACAGTGATGTGTACCGCTGCACGTCACAGTACAGTGATGTGTACCGCTGCACGTCACATTACAGTGATGTGTACCGCTGCACGTCACATTACAGTGATGTGTACCGCTGAACGTCACATTACAGTGATGTGTACCGCTGCACGTCACATTACAGTGATGTGTACCGCTGCACGTCACATTACAGTGATGTGTACCGCTGCACGTCAAATTACAGTGATGTGTACCGCTGCACGTCACATTACAGTGATGTGTACCGCTGCTCGTCACATTACAGTGATGTGTACCGCTGCACGTCACATTACAGTGATGTGTACCGCTGCACGTCACATTACAGTGATGTGTACCGCTGCACGTCACATTACAGTGATGTGTACCGCTGCACGTCACATTACAGTGATGTGTACCGCTGGTCGTTACATTACAGTGATGCGCACCGCTGGTCGTCACAGTACAGTGATGTGTACCGCTGCACGTCACATTACAGTGATGTGTACCGCTGCACGTCACATTACAGTGATGTGTACCGCTGCACGTCACATTACAGTGATGTATACCGCTGCTCGTCACATTACAGTGATGTGTACCGCTGCACGTCACATTACAGTGATGTGTACCGCTGCACGTCACATTACAGTGATGTGTACCGCTGCACGTCACATTACAGTGATGTGTACCGCTGCACGTCACATTACAGAGATGTGTACCGCTGCACGTCACATTACAGTGATGTGTACCGCTGCACGTCACATTACAGTGATGTGTACCGCTACACGTCACATTGCAGTGATGTGTACCGCTGGTCGTCACATTACAGTGATGTGTACCGCTGCTCGTCACATTACAGTGATGTGTACCGCTGCACGTCACATTACAGTGATGTGTACCGCTGCACGTCACAGTACAGTGATGTGTACCGCTGCACGTCGCATTACAGTGATGTGTACCGCTGCACGTCACATTACAGTGATGTGTACCGCTGGTCGTCACATTACAGTGATGTGTACCGCTGCACGTCACATTACAGTGGTGTGTACCGCTGCACGTCACATTACAGTGATGTGCACCGATGCACGTCACATTACAGTGATGTGTACCGCTGCACGTCACATTACAGTGATGTGTACCGCTACACGTTACATTACAGTGATGTGTACCGCTGCACGTCACATTACAGTGATGTGTACCGCTGGTCGTCACAGTAAAGTGATGTGTACCGCTGCACGTCACATTACAGTGATGTGTACCGCTGCACGTCACAGTACAGTGATGTGTACCGCTGCACGTCACATTACAGTGATGTGTACCGCTGCACGTCACAGTACAGTGATGTGTACCGCTGGTCGTCACATTACAGTGATGTGTACCGCTGCACGTCACATTACAGTGATGTGTACCGCTGCACGTCACATTACAGTGATGTGTACCGCTGCACGTCACATTACAGTGATGTGTACCGCTGGTCGTTACATTACAGTGATGCGCACCGCTGGTCGTCACAGTACAGTGATGTGTACCGCTGCACGTCACATTACAGTGATGTGTACCGCTGCACGTCACATTACAGTGATGTGTACCGCTGCACGTCACATTACAGTGATGTATACCGCTGCTCGTCACATTACAGTGATGTGTACCGCTGCACGTCACATTACAGTGATGTGTACCGCTGCACGTCACATTACAGTGATGTGTACCGCTGCACGTCACATTACAGTGATGTGTACCGCTGCACGTCACATTACAGAGATGTGTACCGCTGCACGTCACATTACAGTGATGTGTACCGCTGCACGTCACATTACAGTGATGTGTACCGCTACACGTCACATTGCAGTGATGTGTACCGCTGGTCGTCACATTACAGTGATGTGTACCGCTGCTCGTCACATTACAGTGATGTGTACCGCTGCACGTCACATTACAGTGATGTGTACCGCTGCACGTCACAGTACAGTGATGTGTACCGCTGCACGTCGCATTACAGTGATGTGTACCGCTGCACGTCACATTACAGTGATGTGTACCGCTGGTCGTCACATTACAGTGATGTGTACCGCTGCACGTCACATTACAGTGGTGTGTACCGCTGCACGTCACATTACAGTGATGTGCACCGATGCACGTCACATTACAGTGATGTGTACCGCTGCACGTCACATTACAGTGATGTGTACCGCTACACGTTACATTACAGTGATGTGTACCGCTGCACGTCACATTACAGTGATGTGTACCGCTGGTCGTCACAGTAAAGTGATGTGTACCGCTGCACGTCACATTACAGTGATGTGTACCGCTGCACGTCACAGTACAGTGATGTGTACCGCTGCACGTCACATTACAGTGATGTGTACCGCTGCACGTCACAGTACAGTGATGTGTACCGCTGGTCGTCACATTACAGTGATGTGTACCGCTGCACGTCACATTACAGTGATGTGTACCGCTGGTCGTCACATTACAGTGATGTGTACCGCTGCACGTCACACTACAGTGGTGTGTACCGCTGCACGTCACATTACAGTGATGTGTACCGCTGCACGTCACATTACAGTGATGTGTACCGCTGCACGTCACAGTACAGTGATGTGTACCGCTGCACGTCACATTACAGTGATGTGTACCGCTGCACGTCACATTACAGTTATGTGTACCGCTGTTCGTCACATTACAGTGATGTGTACCGCTGCTCGACCGTGGCTGTGCACTGTGCAGCACCTTTGATGTCGGGTCGTTAATGAGGTCATGATACACCGACATCAGGGATGTTCTTCATAACTAGCCACCGTAAGACCGTAGGACCGCCACCGTACAGACTGCCGTAAACAGGGCAGAAACGCACGCAACCCGACAAACGGAGGCGGAGTCGTGACAAACGGAGGGCGCCGCGGATAAAGGTAATGGTGGTGTGGCAGAGAACAGCGCCAGCGCAGCCCCAAGGACACCCACCCCTTCACGGACGGTCTGACTCGGACTGATAAACCTATATTCTAAGATGGTCCCGGCGACAAATAATATATCCATAGAATGTTCGAGCAGTCCGGGATTTCTTTATATAAGGTCCGAACAACTGGTTATTCTTTCACAGAAGGTTAACGCACGTCGCCATCTTTCGCAAAAGTCCGACAGACAAATAATTTGTCATACACAACATCCCTTATGCAACGAATATCCCCACACGTCCTGTAAGCGACTTACGAATAGACGCTGACCAGCCGGCGGGAGCAGCAAACTAGCGCTAACCAGCCTAACCGAAACATCAGCGAACAATGTATATCTGTGCACAAACTTCGGTGGTGATTGAACCCAAAGAACAGGGCTAACACAGAACACCACAAGACTGACAAGCACTGTCCTTGCGCTAGAAGCTGCTAACAAGCGTGCGTCATAGACGACCGATCACATGCCAACCCGTCGAGATAATACTGTCTTTCTCAGACAGCAAAGGCCAACTTCTGGAGCCGAGCTAAAGTCGAACTACGGGTGACTTATGGAGCACTGCATTGCTAGACAAAGCCCAACTTCTGGAGCCGAGCTAAAACCGAGCTACGGGTGACTTATAGAACACTGCATTGCTAAACAAAGCCCAACTTCTGGAGCCGAGCTAAAGCCGAGCTACGGTTGACTTATGGAGCACTGCATTGCTAATCATACGAATGACTAACAAATCCACAATTCGAACGATGGACGAACCCTATACGCAGAAGTCGCGAAAATACGGGCGATAATCCGCCCCACGACTTGTGAACTCTTACCCACACACACACACCCGTGGAAAGGATATTACGTTACATGTTTTGTCGATGCCACATCTCACGGCTTTGAATTGCGTCTTCTGGGTCCAGACAGCACGGCTATGGATTGAGTGAGACCTATCAGAACTGGTTCATTCCATACTCTTCCATCATCTTCCTGCTGCAGCTGGTGACCGTTGGGTGACACCGAGTCGGAACTTTGAGTACCGCGTCACCGCACCACGGTATACCGTGGCGCGGTGACTGGTATACCAGTCACCAGAGCTGTGCCCTGTACTTGATGACACCACGGTCCAGAGACCAGCTGCACCCTGCACTGTCTGCACCTCACCATGACTGCCCCCACAGGAGTCCGTTGCACATTGCAACAGTTTACGTTGCATGGATCAACCTCCTGATTTCAGGCTCGCTATCAGAGCAGGCATTGCTTTGGTTTACATCCCGGGAATAAGCCGAGCTGAGTACACTGGTTAGGGACGGTGGCCGGCAGCACGGTCGGCTCTCTCACCTGACACGCTGCCGAGGCTGAGCAGGAGCACGGTCAGCAGGGACTACTGGCTACTGGCTTCTGGCGACAGTGGCTACTGGCTAACAAGACGATCGGCTCTCTCACCTGACACGCTGCCGAGGCTGAGCATGGTCCACCAGGGACTCCGTTTGCCGGCCGGCTTCTGCGGCGGGCCGCGGCGGCCATCGCTGCCGTTCTCCGACTCATCGGTCACATACACCTGGACGGCGTGGGGCTGGTGAGGGTCCGAGTCGCGCCGACCCAGCCCGCCGTCCTCTGTCGGAGTCACCATACCGGCAGCCGGGGCAGACCCGGCCGACACGACCGACACGGCCGACACGGCCGACACAGACCTGGCCGACACAGCCGACACACCCGACACACTCAGCCGACACCGCCGACACAAACTGCCGCCACGGCACTGGCAGCCGGCACCGCACGTACGCCCGGGCCGCGCGCTCCGCCCCGTCTGCCCGTCTGACGGGCCGCGCTGCCGCCGCCGCTACGCCGCTCCGCCTCCACCCGCCACCTCTCCGGAGCGCCGCGCTGAACCGGCGGTCACACGCCGTCCGCCGTACGCCGTCCGCCACGCAGGCAGCGCCAGCAGAGGTGCAGGTGGCATGGGCTACGAGAAGCGAAAACTGGAGACATTTGGTAAAATATCGGACGAAATGTATACCTAATTCATATAGCAAAAACACTAAGCTGATATTCTTCACGAACACTACGGTTGATCGAGGGATTCGTGGTCCAAAAATAGTTTCGGTTTTGTTTTACAGCATGAGCTCAGAAAATATCAGATGTCGTTGGAAGTTTGTGTTCTGTTTCACCGTTAGCGCAATGCAAAGAAGGCAATGGCAAGGAAATGTTGCATTTGTCTGAGAATGTGTCCAAACGGAAACTCAGATCCAATAGCTTCGCTGCGCAAACAGTTGAGCACAAAGTCTCGCTAACAAATTCTCATTTGAATCGTCATGCGGGCAGTTCTGTTATTAAACTAAATACATTAAATAGCACATATCACATTCGGAACGTTTTCATCCTATTTGCATTCAGGCTTTCGTAAGAACAACTTTTCGCAGCCGTTTATTCGTGCAAATATTCGCATCACATTTGTCAGGAAGTACAGCGTGGGGACCGTTTGCAATCCAACAATGCAACCGTTTCACCACTGTACATAAGAAGTAAAACGGTTTAACCCTATTCCCCCAGCAGAGACGGTGCCAGGCTCCTGCTTGGGGGAGGGTGTTACGAATGTGGTTGTGCGGCGCATACTTCCTTCGTAGTTTGCGGTGCAATAAATGCGTCAGAAACATTGTCAATGCAATATGCATCATACATACTGGGATTGTACATAACTTTGGCAGAGACGCACTCAGGTACAAAAAAATGGGAGGCGATACCCTCCCTCAAATTAGGTCCAACTTAAAATTAGAAAGATGATAAAAGCGTTACGCGCATGGTGCCCCAACGCTGTTTTCCTGGATCCGCCTATGCCCAATATATTACATTTAACAAATTACAGCAAATAATGCCCACATGTGACGTTTATGTCGTCCCAAACAATCCCGAACAGCACAAATTTGTTATCAGAAAATCCCCCCATTTTAATCCCCTGAATCCGCATATGAATTAGTATTTTGGTACTTTCTTTTGATATATTGAAGACCAGTACATTTGAAGCTCAAAAACGTCTGGGGCATGAACATCGGTCAAACCACATGACCGGAATGACCTTTCAAAAAACACCCAAAATTTTCGTATTTTTCTCCCTGGCCCCCCATTTTTGAACAAACAAAAAATCGGGGTCCAAAAAGTACGGTCATCTTGACACAACGTCTTGTCATGACGAATCGAATGGCATTTTCCACATCGAAATCGACCGAGCGGTTCTCGAGATCTCTGGGGGGGGGGGCATAATCTGCCCCCCCCCCCCCCCCTCCGCAGGTTAACATAATGTTGGCCGCCCACAGGGAATAGGGTTTTAAAGCTGCTTAGGTGAAAGGCGGACAGACAGATCATAGACCTTCGCTTCGAAATCACTAGACTAAAGCCAGAGTGTGTTTCTATCGCCTTTAATAAATAAAATTTTATACAACACTTGACTATCGGAGAATCACTATGTTCAAAGTGATGTGCTGAACCAGTATGCCGATTGACGATCAAATGCATCTGGGAAGAGCGTCAGAAAGAGATGAGCTCGGAGGCTCGTCAGAGGAGAGAGTACGGACGGCAGCAGGTGACGAGTTCAGCGCAGTGAAGAGCCGCTCATTAAACTTTCTGCATAGCGTGAGCCGACAGTTGAATCTGCACAGCCGTTCTCAGCAGGGCGCGACTGTCGCCAGAGCTGCACCTGCACAGCCGTTCTCAGTGCAGGGCGCGACTGTCGCCAGAGCTGCACCTGCACAGCCGTTCTCAGTGCAGGGCGCGACTGTCGCCAGAGCTGCACCTGCACAGCCGTTCTCAGCAGGGCGCGACTGTCGCCAGAGCTGCACCTGCACAGCCGTTCTTAGCAGGGCGCGACTGTCGCCAGAGCTGCGCCTGCACAGCCGTTCTCAGCAGGGCGCGACTGTCGCCAGAGCTGCACCTGCACAGCCGTTCTCAGCAGGGCGCGACTGTCGCCAGAGCTGCACCTGCACAGCCGTTCTCAGCAGGGCGCGACTGTCGCCAGAGCTGCACCTGCACAGCCGTTCTCAGCAGGGCGCGACTGTCGCCAGAGCTGCACCTGCACAGCCGTTCTCAGTGCAGGGCGCGACTGTCGCCAGAGCTGCACCTGCACAGCCGTTCTCAGCAGGGCGCGACTGTCGCCAGAGCTGCACCTGCACAGCTGTTCTCAGCAGGGCGCGACTGTCGCCAGAGCTGCACCTGCACAGCCGTTCTCAGCAGGGCGCGACTGTCGCCAGAGCTGCATCTGCACAGCTGTTCTCAGCAGGGCGCGACTGTCGCCAGAGCTGCACCTGCACAGCTGTTCTCAGCAGGGCGCGACTGTCGCCAGAGCTGCGTGGGGCTCGGGATAATAAGCCCGGCGTCGACCGCACAAACCGCTGTCACAGCCGTGGTTCAGGCAAACGGTGGGTGCCGGCAGACTATAACAAGAGCAAAGGTAAAGGTCAGTTGTTGCGGCATGCTCACTTGACAGATGACGCGGAGCGTAAAGCGTAGTATTCTCCTTCTGCGTTGATGAATGCAGCCGGTACGCCAGAGCTAGCCGTATCGGATGCCAGCAACACGTCTGTAAGCACACTAAAATTAACAATCTGTGATGAAATGATTTGAAAAGGAAGTGTTAAACACAAAATTGTCTGAATAAATGAACGATACCCACAAACAAATGCATACATACAAGTCAACTCAACTTAACTCATACATACAAGTGCAGGGGCAGAATATCCTATTCAGCCTACAGCCAATAAGATATTTCTGTTATGCGTTAATATCCTCGTGGTGGCTGGCAATGACATGCATTTTAGGATACAGGCAGATTAAAAAACTGCATGTCTGAAGAAACAGAAGCTCGCCATTTTACTCAATGTCCGATTCGACATCTTTAACTATGAAGGTATTGTACCTATACTACTTATGTGCACGCCAATGTGGAACGAAACTAATAGTCCACATCGCAAATGTCGATTATTTTTCGACATACAGTACATACCTCGATAACTGAGGATGTTCGGCTTAGACCTCTACAATCGGCTTAGTTCAACAATCGTAATGCAATGAGTCATGTGTCATTAATCATAGTTACGTCGTTACATGTCACTGGAACCACTGGCGGATCCAGCCTCTCTCCGTGGAGGAGGCATCAATTTGTGGCAAAAAGATACCCCATGTTTCCCCTCCGCGGATTTGGGCCGGTGACCTTGTTTTGGTATTCGAGCTTAAGAAATTCACTTTTCAAATAAAAAAGTGTTTTTCCCGATTAAAAAAAAAATTGGGAGATCAAAAGCACAAAATTTCGACAATCCGAGATAGCCATTTTGAAGAGAATGTCATTTCCTTTCTTTTGACATTTTTGTTTTTGCAATTTGTTTCAAAACTTTATTTTCTACGACTGTTAAAACATTTATCGTTTTTCCACCAAAAATGGCATGACATGGCGTCATTAAAATGTCATTATCTCCCACAATACTGCATCAATTTTATTGGAAGTTAGTGACAAGACGTATAATTAATTCGCCATAAGGTACTGAAAGTTTAACATTTATATCTATCATAGTTTTCAAGTTATTGAGAAAATCCGGGAGGGAGGGCAGATTCTGCCCCCCCACCCCCGGGGCGCAGGTTATGTGTCACTGGGGCTGGTTGAATTGCATCAGGTGCGCTGTTTTGTCTATCATTGAAAGAAAGAGATACATACAAATTCCAATTCAATAACTCGAGAAAAAGAACTTCCGTTTCATGAAGTTTTCTACTAAGATCATTGTTCTTCACGTTCAGTGCAGGGAACGCGCGGGGGGACATACTTGTATTGAATGCCCCTTCCAAATTCCTGTGTGTGTGTGTGTGTGTGTGTGTGTGTGTGTGTGTGTGTGTGTGTGTGTGTGTGTGTGTGTGTGTGTGTGTGTGTGTGTGTGTGTGTGTGTGTGTGTGTGTGTGTGAGGGGGGATTTGCCACTGACAGGGGCGTCGTGTCCTGAAAATGATTGGTAGGGCCCCAATGATAACTTTATATATTTTAAGGTCATTCTTACCATGCAACGCCACAGGCCTAATATTAAAATGTGGCATTATTGGTAGGGCCCTGGCCCGAAGACACTTACCCGCCATTGACTGGGGGTAAAGCTCCCCCTTGATGAATTTTCGTAATAGCTCAAAAACCAATGGCGCTATCAACGTGAAACTTCGGGTACTTTCTTCACGTTTACGTCTTCTATGAAAAAATACAGCAATTTCGTCGAAAAAAAAAAATAGAGTTATATATAATTTAGTGACGTCACTACACACGAGTTTTACACCAACATCAGCTAAAATGTAACAGACCGTACAAATGCCATATTTTAAGAAAAATGCAATCCATAAACGTCAAAATATAGCAAATGGCAAGGGCTATAACACGGTTATCTCGGAATTTTTTTTTCAAAAAATTACTTCCAAAAAGTAAAAAGAAACTTTTTTTGGGGGAGCATGCCCACAAAATTACATTTTTCAAAGATATTCAAAAAGCCGGAATATATGTCAGAGAAATACATATGGGAAACTACCATACCAAATTTCAGAATGATATCACCATTTTTGACTGACTTATGGCATCTAAAGTATAAGGTAACTCATGACGTCATATTTACAAATTGCATTTTTTTGGCTTTTATTGACAAGATACAGAGAAATAAATGGCCCCACTGTATTTGTGAGACAAAACTGGTATAGAAACATGCCTTTTGTATTTAGATTTATCAATTAAAAATTGTAACCTTCAGTGACCTGAACTTGACCTGAACTTAACATTAACTTCACGTAAATGAAGTCAGATGGTAAAATGACTATCACTATCGAAATTATACGTAGAAAATAACTCATAAAACATGTATTGCATGACTTTCGTAGATATTTTGAGTATAGTGACCTTTTGTGACCTGACCTTGACCTTGGACTTAGCCAACAATCTCACTTTAGCTCATGCGGGATGTGTATCATACCTTTAGCAGCACTTTGGGTGATCATGGTCGTAATCGAAGCCTTTGGATGGAAAGTATGACCCATAAACTCAAATGTGTTGATTTTGACATTTGACCTGACCGTGACCAGACATTTGACATCACTTTGACCTTTTTGAGTATGCTTTAGATTCGTCTTATTGAGATATTTATATTGCCTTCTTGTGCGTCTCGCTGCGATCATTGGTTCGGCAGATAACCAGGGGGCGTTTAACGCCCCCCCCCCCCCCCCGTCAATGGCGTTCTACTGAAACCCCAGTCAATGCCGGGTTAATGGAATTCATTTTCCCATTTTTCAAATTTGTAAAAGCAATTGCGAAAGCTGTGTCATGTCGCGAAGTAGCGCGAAATTTTCCCGTTTTTGACCGTGGATAGTTGGATTTTGACTGCTGCAAAGACAATTTTTTACGATTTTACGATAAATTGGGAACGCGCGTGCGGGGGGGCATACTTGTATTGAATGCCCCCCCCCCCCCCCCAGATTCCTGTGGGGAGGGGGGATTTTCCCCTGATGCCCTCCACCCCCTGGATCCGCCAGTGACTGCTTGTTATCGATCGACATGCCCCTTTTAGAGATGTTAGGCTTAGGAACCCGGTGGCTCCGCCTGTATCCGACCAGACCCGTGACCTGATTGTCCGTAGAGGCGTAGCCCTGCGTGCCGGCGGGCACGCCTCCACCGAGTACCGCCAGCTCAATCGGGAGGTGCGCTCAGCGATTCGTGCGGACAGCAGGTGCGATATCGCCGACAGGATCCGTGACGATGGCCCTAGCGCCCTCTGGCGGCACATGCGTCACATCATCACTGACAAGCGACCAAGCCGGGGCGTGCTTCCAGCTGTCACTCCTGACGTCATGAATGAGTATTTTGTCGGCGTCGGCCCGCGGGTGGCCGCAGAGGTGGCCGCGCTCGGTGCCGTCCAGGAGGTGCCGGTGCGGCTGCCGCGCGTAGGCGCCTGCGCTTTTACCCTGCAACCCATCACCCTCAGTAATTTGCACCTCATCATGTTTAACATGCGCAACACATCCGCGTGTGGCAACGATGGTCTTTGCATTCGCATTTGTAAACTTTCATTCGACACTATCGGCCCTCTTTTACTGCACATCATCAACTCTAGCATCACTTTTAACGAAGTCCCAGCAGTCTGGAAGCATGCCCTGGTACACCCGATACACAAGTCCGGGGATCCTGACAATCCTTCCAACTTCCGTCCCATCTCAATCCTTCCTGTCATGGCGAAGGTAGTGGAGAAGGTGGTACAGCACCAGCTCCACCACTACCTCGCATCCAACCATCTCCTCTCCCCATCCCAGCACGGTTTCAGGCCCCGGCACTCTACCGAGACAGCCCTCATCAACATCTCAGACCGCGCGTTTTCCGCCATGGATCAAAGTAAAATTTCGCTCCTTTGTCTTATCGATTTGAGTCGCTGCTTCGATGTCATCGATCATGCCAAACTGCTAGCCAAATTGCAGCTTTACTGCATCGACACTTCCTGGTTTGCTAACTACCTGTCCGGCCATACGCAGAGCGTCAGTCTCTCCTCAACATTGATATCGGCATCTCGTCCAATCACTCAGGGAGTTTTCCAAGGCTCCTCTCTCGGCCCGCTACTCTTTACTCTATTTGCAAATGACCTCAGCCTGCATGCCGCTGGCGCTTTTGTCACGCAATACGCCGACGACACCCAGGTTCTCGTCTCTGGCCAAAAATCCGCCCTTCCGGCTCTGATCGGTGACATGGAAGCAGCCCTATCCTCCATGGACGCGTACTTTCGGTCAAGCGGTCTTAAAGTAAACGAAACAAAATTTGAGCTTCTCCCTATCGGCACTCGGCAAAACTTACGCAACATGCCCTCGTCCACAGTGAAATTTCGCAACACGGACCTCGTCCCCGGTAACGAAGCCAAAAATATCGGTATCCCTTTCGACCGTTATCTTTCTTGGGATTCACACGTTGAGCAGCTGTCTCGGAGGTGTGTTGGCATCCTGACCGCCATCTCTCACCTACGTCACTACCTACCACCCGGCTGCCTACCCACCCTCGTCTCGGCCCTGGTCTTCTCGCATATCCGCTACGGACCCGCAGTGTACGGTAACGGTTCTGGAAAAAATCTGGCTATCATCCAAAAAATATTCAACTTTGCAGCTCGCATCATTTCTGAAAAGCGCAAATTCGATCACATCTCTGGCGTGCGAGAGGACCTGGGCTGGCTGGATTCCCCGGACTTGGTCGTCCATCACACACTGACACTGCTCCACAAGGTCCGTCGCACTGGGCAGCCTGAGTCTCTGGCCGTCCAATTCCGTAGAAACCGCGAGCGACCTAACCACGTGCATAGCACCCGTAGAGACGACCTGCTGAGTCTCCCCAACATACGCGGCTCAGCAGCGGGTAAAAGGCAGTTCGTGTATCGTGCCGCTGACCAGTACAACTCGCTGCCACCTGAGTTTACCGCCATGCCTATCACATTGTTTAAGCGCGCATTGAAGAGGCGACTGGTGTCTGGTAACGATGACGATCGCCGCTGATGGGCTGATCTGATGTGACGCAGACTGATATGTTCATTTCGACTTTTAACTGTACTGTATGCTTGTATTTTACCCACTTCAACGCCATCATTGTGTGACTCTGTGCCAGGAATAGCCCCTTTGGCTTCGGCCATGTATAGGGGACGGCTACTACGAGGTTAATAAATAAATAAACTGGAACCGTATACGGTTCCAGTGACATTCAATATGCTCATTGCAGCACACATGGGTTTTGCAAGAGAACTAAATAGGGAGAAGGCGTAATATTTTGATCCGTGACATTACATAAATGGAACTGCATGATCAGATATGAGGTCGTCTTATTTTCATAAACACTTATCTGAACTATAAATCCCACCATTCCCATTTTATATGAGTCATATATTGTTACTTAAGTGTCTATGCAGCACCAAATGTCACATTGAACCTCCGGTGAAATATATGCATGCTTTTATAAAGTGGATAACAATCCTGGGCCTCAAATGTAGCGAGTGAGGATGGAGAAACAGGGCACCATCAGGCAACAGGGTGAAGGTGAAAGCGGCTGCAAGGAACATGGCAGTGAGCCATGAGCGTATACCGTTTGACATTGTAATGACATTCGGGGCCACGAATACATTCCTATCAAATCCTCCAACGGGATTCACCAGGCCAAAACAAATCCAGCGAATGAAAGAAAGAAAGAAAGAAAGAATATATATATATATATATATATATATATATATATATATATATATATATATATATATATATATATATATATATATATATATATATATATATATATATATATATATATATATATATATATATATATATATATATATATATATATATATATATATATATATATATATATATATATATATATATATATATATATATATATATATATATATATATATATATATATATATATATATATATATATATATATATATATATATATATATATATATATATATATATATATATATATATATATATATATATATATATATATATATATATATATATATATATATATCATATATTTTTTTGTGGGGAGGTGAAACCCCAAAGTTACGCAAATGCGAGATAGCTATTTTGAAGAGAATGTCATTTCCTTTCTTTGACGTTTTTTCTTTCCAATTTTCATCAAAACTCGATGTTCTACGATTTTTCAAACATTTATCGTTTTTCCACCAAAATATGTATATTTGTATATATAGACTTTATATATATATATATATATATATATATATATATATATATATATATATATATATATATATATATATAAATATATAGACAAAATCCACATAGAGCGCCCTCTATGAATTTTGGGGTGCCCTCCTCAGATTTGGGGCGCCCTCCTCAGATTCGGTGTGCATGCCTAATCGCGTTCGAGGGCGCCCTTCCAAAGTTCGGGTGCTTTTTGGGCATCGGGGCGCACTCCCCGGAATTGGGGGGCGCCATGGGTTTGAGGGCGCTTTCCATGGGTTTGGGGGCGAACCCCATGGCGACCTCCATGGGTTTAGGGGCGCCTGCGGCGCCCAGATTGCGCAATCGGCTGAAAACTAGTGCCCCTGCGCCTTCGGCGCAGGGGCGCCATTTTCTATTAGGGGGGGGGGGCTGCCAACCCCGTTGGCCCCCCTCCCTGGATCCGCCCCTGTCGGTCACCTCAGGGAAACTTACAAATATGCTATCCGTAGCGAATCATTTAATTTTGCAGATTTTGAAGATGGTATTGAAGATAAATAATGGGGAACTGCAGTAGCAGTTCCTCATCCTATATATCTCCAATCCCATCAGTTTGTCCTTGAATAGATACGTCTATGCCTAAAGGAAATAGTTCACCTTGAATTTTTTTACCAAACACGATTTGATTATATTGTTTAATACAATTTCTTTTTATATTGCCAAAATGACCTTATATCGCGCCGATTCAGGACATAAGGTCGTACATTTGTATTGTTTATCAAAACTATATGCATACTCTCTGAGTCAGAGTCCTGATGTCACGCGAATGCAAACATGGTTCAGCCAATCAGATTCGAAAGTATGAAGAAAAAAAAAACGAGAAAAAAAAAACGAAAGGATAGACTCGCATTGGAGATGTGCCAACCGGCGGCCGGCGGTTCGCTTGCTAGCACCAGCTGCAAGCTGATTGGCTGATGGTATTGCCTCTGCCCGGGCTAGCACCAGTACAACATTCTTTCGCCAGCACCGCATTCCTTCGCCAAAAAATCAAATATATTCGGCTGGAAAGTCTTTTCAGTCAAGAAAACTTTCAGATAGGGGTTTCCCAACACAAGCTACAAAACTGCTATCTCAGTTTAAAACTAATGTTGAAGGTGAACCATTTCCTTTAATGTTTGTGAACTGTGTGTCTAGCCGAAGGCTACTCAGCTGATGGTGACGTCATATTTAAACGTCATACAGTGTGTGTGTGCGTGTGCCGCGCGCGCGTGCGCGTGTGTGTGTGTGTGCGCGCGTGGGGGGGGGGGGGGGGGGGGGCTGAGCACGATGGTGAGTGCCGCATCACGACACCGACACAAGCTGGTTACGAGCGAGCGCGAAGCGCTCGCTCGTCCTTCCCTGGTATATGGGAAAAATCTGAATATGAGCGGCCCGGCCCGACCCGGCCCGCGGCGACGCTTTTGAGAAACTCATATCTCTGCAACCGCACGTCCGCTTGACAAGCGGGTTTCTTTGCTGAGTAGCCCCATCCAACCAAACCTCTTTGAGACCGATGCCGACTCATGTGGGTCACTACCACTGCACGTGCCGCGTGCCGCGTGAGGAGTGTTGAAAAGTGTTTTCTCGCAAAAACTCCTCAACGGCTGGGCCGATTGTGTTCAAATTTGGTGTGTGGTTAGGGACCTCTCAGCCGCCACTTCCCCACAAGTCAGGGGTGGGGTACCTCTGCACGTGCGTACGTGTACACCCCTATTATATATCTCAGGAACGGCTGAGCCGATTGTGTTCAAATTTGGTGTGTGTTTAGGGACCCCTCCGCCGCCGCCAGTCATGGGTGGGGTGCCTCTGCACGTGCGCACGTGCACACCCCTATTCTATATCTCAGGAACGGCTGGGCCGATGGTGTTAAAATTTGGTGTGTGGTTAGCGACCTCTCAGCCGCCAATTTCCCACAAGTCGGGGATAGACTCGCATTGGAGATGTGCCAACCGGCGACCGGCGGTTCGCTTGCTAGCACCAGCTGCAAGCTGATTGGCTGATGGTATTGCCTCTGCCCGGGCTAGCACCTTGGAATATCTAAGTAACGGCTGAGCCGATTGTGTTCTATTTGTGTCTGGTTAGGGACCTCTCAGTCGCCGCCTTCTCACAAGTCAGGGATGGGGTGCCTCTTCTCGTGCGCACGTGCACACCCCTATTCTATATCTCAGGAACGGCTGAGCCGATTGTGTTCAAATTTGGCTGATTTCACAAGATTTTTAGGCAGTCTCTGCACGTGCGCACCTTTTTTGTATCTCAGTAACTACTTGCCCTATCGAGTTGAAATTCACCATGCATTTCCTTCGCGCTCGCTCGTTCATCGCCGATTACGGCGCCTTACTGGTACGCATGGCTTCACATTTCACAACTCTCAATGTCCATTTCGCCAATGAGTTGTTTGAACCGTTGTTTAACTGTGTGCTTTTCCCTTTCGTTCTGTACATGGCAGACCATGAGACTAACGTGTATATTTTCAAACTGCCTAGATTTTTAGGCAGTCTCGAAATTGCCCGAGTTTCCATATTGCCTGTAACATATATCTGGTCATTTTGCCTCCGAAGATGGAGTCATTCCGAATTGGAAACCGATTCAAACAACTGGCGCCGAACTCCTCCACTCAGGAACAGGCCGCTCACGAGTACATACACCTGTATTTAATGACGGTGAGACCACGACTGCACGTAATTCAACGACTGCACGTAAATGGCATACAATACGTACAAACGCAGGCCGGTGCGGCGCGCGGTCCGGGGTGGGGGGGGGGGGGGGGCTCCCGACAGTCCGACCCCGGTGACCGCGCCGTCCCAGTACACACCTATCCGCAGCTAATGCCCGCATCACCGCAATCACCGCAGCCCGGAGACGACTCACTGCTGACCACTGGGCTAACTGGCAAGTACGGAGAGTCGGTCCGGGGTGGGGGGCGGTACTGTTCCCGAGCTCCCGACAGTCCGACCCCGGTGACCGCGCCGTCCCAGTACACACCTATCCGCAGCTAATGCCCGCATCACCGCAATCACCGCAGCCGGGAGACGACTCACTGCTGACCACTGGGCCAACTGGCAAGTACGGAGAGTCGGTCGATGACCGCTAACATATCACAACCGCGCGTCCAACCGATAACTGACGAAGGCAATAACCAACCGGTAACGGACGACGGTAATAACCAACAAAGCCTCTGGACGCAGTCAGTCAGGTCTTTTACGTAAAAGCAACGCCACCGAATCACACACGTTGTATCCCGGGATGCGTTGTCAGTACTATTGCACTCTCACTTGGAGCATATATCACTCGGCACTCGGCGGCGAGGCGCGGCCGGTTCGGAGCGGCGGGCGCTGACCGCCCACAGGTCCAGCGCCGGTCACCGCTGCGGGTCCCGGCGGCCTGAGGCGCGTCTGGTGCCTCCCCGACACCGTCCGACCCAGAGAGACGCTGGACGGAGACGGCCCGAGCTCAGGCCATCTGAGACGGCTGGCAGAGGGCGCCAGCCAGTCCCGGGTCATCAGGGGTCAGCAGGGAGTCAGCAGCCCCAGCCAGGCGTCACAACAGTGGTGTCGCCACACCAGCAGAAAGTCAGGACAGCCTCGCACTCCACCACCGCCCAGTACAAGCTCACCTCACCTTAACGACAACACGGGTTAAGATAGGTCACAAATAAGACCGCACCACCAATATGAACACAGACAAGTCGCTGGTAAGAGCACACACTACTCCTCCCAGCATGGAAGGATTAATCCGAACTGTAGGACTTATATCCAGCTCAACGCAACCAATCGGACTCGATCCGTAGATCGCCAGTAAACCACTGGCCTATGAAAGAGACGTCTTCAACCTCCTGCCGCGATACCAGGCTCAGACCGACTTCACTGACCTGACCGCAGCCACGGTCGGGTTACAGGGTTTCGCTCTCCACGGTCCACAACCCCACCCTCAGCTCCCCACAACCCCACCCTCAGCTCGGAGCCGACCGAGAACTGGCTGCGGCTGAGAACTGGCGGTGGCTGAGAGGACGACACCACCGTGACACCACCCTGACCCGACACCTGCTCCTGTTGTGACCTGTCACGCAGCGGAGGCAACCAATGTCTCCTACGTCCGCCGCACTAACCGCATCAAGCTCCAAGCGTCGGCCGCGATACCGCACCGCACTCGTCCCGTCACACCGCGACAGACTGACCAAGCCCTCCTCCCAGCACCGACAGCGCCGCGCGGCGAGGGCGTCAGAAAAGCCCGCACGGACGAGCGCGCAGTGGCCGGCTGGTGCGATACTAAAGCGTGAACGCAGATTGTGAACACATGCCAGTGCAGGGCCGCCCGGCGTGAACATGAACACCGACCAGTGACCGGGCCACCGGCGGAGGTGTGGACGGCCGGGAGCACAGCACAGGCTAGAGAAGCCCGCCGTCCAATGCCCCGTCGGCCGCTCGCACACACACGGAATGCATCCTGAGGTATCACAGAGAGAGACTGACCGGCACTACGGCCGCCATATCTGGCCGTCCATCACACACAGACACACACACGCGCCCCGGCCGGGTCCGGCCGAGACAGAGTCGGTCCCGGACTCTGTCACTGTCCAGAGCCGCACCGCACGACATCCTCAGTAGGTCGGACCTCCCGCTCTCACACCTATCAGCTCAGCCCAGCTACCGCTGAGCACCGACTACCAGCTACTGACCCGTCTCTACTCTACTCTCCCTGCTACCAACACTGTCGGCGAGGAATGCACAGCGTCTCGGCCCGGCCGCCGTCGCCACCGCCGAGAGCCGGCCGACGCGCTCAGCCGGCTACATCTTCTTGCCAGCCTTGGCGGGCCGGGTAAGACCGTTCCGTTTGCGTCGTTTGTTGTTGTTTCTCGCGGCGCGGCGACGTCCCGACGCGGCCTCGAACAGCGGCTCGCTCTCCGAGTCGGTCTCGGAGGCCATCATACTGCTGGCCGAGTGGCCGTCTGTGGGAGGTGAGTGGGGTGGGTGGGTGGGGGGTCAGGGGCCACCAGTGAGGTGAGGTGACAGCGGCGGTTGGCGGCCATCAGCTGGCGGCAGCCGGGGAGTGCACAGAGTACAAAGCTGCGCCAACAGAGCACACCGACGTAGTGGAAGGTGATGCACACTGCGCGGGGTACATATGTGGGTACATTGATCGGCCAAGTTAAAACACACTGACGCACGGGGGAAGTCCAGGCTTGGTCTCAACTGCAGTGACGCCGTACTAAGGATTTGTTAACATGAACAGCATAGGCTAAATTTGCAGCCTTTGTTCTGGTCACACTCGCCCAAGACCAGCCAAATTGCCCCCGTGATGATCCTCTAGGAATATACGTTAACGGCTCAAGCGAGAAACAGATGACAATATAACTGACCAGCAACAACAGGATCACAACTGCTTCATACTTCCCCAGACAACTCGCTGTTTGGTAAACAGCGTCTGTACGTCACCACCGACATGACTGGCCGGTGAACGACAGCCACCTACTTTTGGGCAGCATCTGCAGGCCCTCGGGGTCGCTGACGGGCGCATATCTGGCGCGCCTGCTGCGCCGTCCGCCGCCGCCGCCACCGCAGCGGCGCCGCAGCAGACAGACGGCCGCCCAGACGGCCACGCCCAGCGCCACCGCCAGCGAGAAGGCAATGATGATGACGTACAGCACGCTCCAGTCTGACGGACAGGAGAAGGCAGGGTAAGACCAGCGGCCAGGACAGCGTTGCATACAGCACGCTCCAGTCTGACGGACAGAAGGCAGGGTGAGACCAACGGCCAGGACAGCGTTACATACAGCACGCTCCAGTCTGACGACAGGAGAAGGCAGTGTAAGACCAGCGGCCAGGACAGCGTTGCATACAGCACGCTCCAGTCTGACGGACAGAAGGCAGGGTAAGACCAACGGCCAGGACAGCGTTACATACAGCACGCTCCAGTCTGACGACAGGAGAAGGCAGGGTAAGACCAGCGGCCAGGACAGCGTTACATACAGCACGCTCCAGTCTGACGGACAGAAGGCAGGGTAAGACCAGCGGCCAGGACAGCGTTACATACAGCACGCTCCAGTCTGACGGACAGAAGGCAGGGTAAGACCAGCGGCCAGGACAGCGTTACATACAGCACGCTCCAGTCAGACGACAGGAGAAGGCAGGGTAAGACCAGCGGCCAGGACAGCGTTACATACATCACGCTCCAGTCTGACGGACAGAAGGCAGGGTAAGACCAGCGGCCAGGACAGCGTTACATACAGCACGCTCCAGTCTGACGGACAGAAGGCAGGGTAAGACCAGCGGCCAGGACAGCGTTACATACAGCACGCTCCAGTCTGACGGACAGAAGACAGGGTAAGACCAGCGGCCAGGACAGCGTTACATACAGCACGCTCCAGTCTGACGGACAGAAGGCAGGGTAAGACCAGCGGCCAGGACAGCGTTACATACAGCACGCTCCAGTCTGACGGACAGAAGGCAGGGTAAGACCAGCGGCCAGGACAGCGTTACATACAGCACGCTCCAGTCTGACGGACAGAAGGCAGGGTAAGACCAGCGGCCAGGACAGCGTTACATACAGCACGCTCCAGTCTGAGACGGACAGAAGAAGGCAGGGTAAGACCAGCGGCCAGGACAGCGTGACATACAACACGCTCCAGTCTGACGGACAGGAGGCAGGGTAAGACCAGCGGCCAGGACAGCGTTACATACAGCACGCTCCAGTCTGACGGACAGAAGGCAGGGTAAGACCAGCGGCCAGGACAGCGTTACATACAGCACGCTCCAGTCTGACGGACAGAAGGCAGGGTAAGACCAGCGGCCAGGACAGCGTTACATACAGCACGCTCCAGTCTGACGACAGGAGAAGGCAGGGTAAGACCAGCGGCCAGGACAGCGTTACATACAGCACGCTCCAGTCTGACGGACAGAAGGCAGGGTAAGACCAGCGGCCAGGACAGCGTTACATACAGCACGCTCCAGTCTGACGGACAGAAGGCAGGGTAAGACCAGCGGCCAGGACAGCGTTACATACAGCACGCTCCAGTCTGACGACAGGAGAAGGCAGGGTAAGACCAGCGGCCAGGACAGCGTTACATACAGCACGCTCGTCTGACGGACAGAAGGCAGGGTAAGACCAGCGGCCAGGACAGCGTTACATACAGCACGCTCCAGTCTGACGACAGGAGAAGGCAGGGTAAGACCAGCGGCCAGGACAGCGTTACATACAGCACGCTCCAGTCTGACGACAGGAGAAGGCAGGGTAAGACCAGCGGCCAGGACAGCGTTACATACAGCACGCTCCAGTCTGACGGACATAAGACAGGGTAAGACCAGCGGCCAGGACAGCGTCACATACAGCACGCTCCAGTCTGACGACAGGAGAAGGCAGGGTAAGACCAGCGGCAAGGACAGCGTTACATACAGCACGCTCCAGTCTGACGGACAGGAGATTAAGGCAGGGTAAGACCAGCGGCCAGGACAGCGTTACATACAGCACGCTCCAGTCTGACGGACAGGAGAAGGCAGGGTAAGACCAGCGGCCAGGACAGCGTTACATACAGCACGCTCCAGTCTGACGGACAGGAGAAGGCAGGGTAAGACCAGCGTGCAGGACAGCGTTACATACAGCACGCTCCAGTCTGACGACAGGAGAAGGCAGGGTAAGACCAGCGGCCAGGACAGCGTTACATACAGCACGCTCCAGTCTGACGGACAGAAGAAGGCAGGGTAAGACCAGCGGCCAGGACAGCGTCGCATACAGCACGCTCCAGTCTGACGGACAGAAGGCAGGGTAAGACCAGCGGCCAGGGCAGCGTTACATACAACACGCTCCAGTCTGACGGACAGAAGGCAGGGTAAGACCAGCGGCCAGGACAGCGTCACATAAAGCAAGCTCCAGTCTGACGGACAGAGGGCAGGGTAAGACCAGCGGCCAGGACAGCGTTACATACAGCACGCTCCAGTCTGAGACGGACAGGAGAAGGCAGGGTAAGACCAGCGGCCAGGACAGCGTTACATACAGCACGCTCCAGTCTGACGGACAGAAGGCAGGGTAAGACCAGCGGCCAGGACAGCGTTACGTACAGCACGCTCCAGTCTGAGACGGACAGGAGAAGGCAGGGTAAGACCAGCGGCCAGGACAGCGTTACATACAGCACGCTCCAGTCTGACGGACAGAAGGCAGGGTAAGACCAGCGGCCAGGACAGCGTTACATACAGCACGCTCCAGTCTGACGGACAGAAGGCAGGGTAAGACCAGCGGCCAGGACAGCGTTACATACAGCACGCTCCAGTCTGAGACGGACAGAAGGCAGGGTAAGACCAGCGGCCAGGACAGCGTTACATACAGCACGCTCCAGTCTGACGGACAGAAGGTAGCGTAAGACCAGCGGCCAGGACAGCGTTACATACAGCACGCTCCAGTCTGACGGACAGAAGACAGGGTAAGACCAGCGGCCAGGACAGCGTTACATACAGCACGCTCCAGTCTGACGGACAGGAGATTAAGGCAGGGTAAGACCAGCGGCCAGGACAGCGTTACATACAGCACGCTCCAGTCTGACGACAGGAGAAGACAGGGTAAGACCAGCGGCCAGGACAGCGTTACATACAGCACGCTCCAGTCTGAGACGGACAGAAGGCAGGGTAAGACCAGCGGCCAGGACAGCGTTACATACAGCACGCTCCAGTCTGACGGACAGAAGGCAGGGTAAGACCAGCGGCCAGGACAGCGTTACATACAGCACGCTCCAGTCTGACGGACAGAAGACAGGGCAAGACCAGCGGCCAGGACAGCGTTACATACAGCACGCTCCAGTCTGACGGACAGAAGGCAGGGTAAGACCAGCGGCCAGGACAGCGTTACATACAGCACGCTCCAGTCTGACGGACAGGAGAAGGCAGGGTAAGACCAGCGGCCAGGACAGCGTTGCATACAGCACGCTCCAGTCTGACGACAGGAGAAGGCAGGGTAAGACCAGCGTGCAGGACAGCGTTACATACAGCACGTTCCAGTCTGACGGACAGGAGAAGGCAGGGTAAGACCAGCGGCCAGGACAGCGTTACATACAGCACGCTCCAGTCTGACGGACAGAAGGCAGGGTAAGACCAGCGTGCAGGACAGCGTTACATACAGCACGCTCCAGTCTGACGACAGGAGAAGGCAGGGTAAGACCAGCGGCCAGGACAGCGTTACATACAGCACGCTCCAGTCTGACGGACAGAAGAAGGCAGGGTAAGACTAGCGGCCAGGACAGCGTCACATACAGCACGCTCCAGTCTGACGGACAGAAGGCAGGGCAAGACCAGCGGCCAGGACAGCGTTACATACAGCACGCTCCAGTCTGACGACAGGAGAAGGCAGGGTAAGACCAGCGGCCAGGACAGCGTTACATACAGCACGCTCCAGTCTGAGACGGACAGGAGATTAAGACAGGGTAAGACGCGTCACTCGGCTGTGAGCAGGATAGCGTGCTATAGTCCAGGAAAAGATGGGGCACGGAGACAGCAAGACAGAAAGGACACCACAGCGCAGCAGATACTAAACTCACAGTGATACCAAACACACTTACACACAGCCGAGGAAGTAATATAGTCCATACCACGCATTCGCTGTGTACCAGTAGTATAGTACCACCGAGTACGTACGGTATTGAGCATAACGAACGGCGAACACACACACACACGGCACAACACGGCAGAACACACAAAGCCGGACACGGCTAGAGCCACAGTCCGGCGCCCGACCACCGTGACGGCCAACTCACCGCAGTTGGCCTCGCCGTCACTGCCCAGCCTCCTGAAGACGTTCTCCGTCCAGAACCGGTCACACACGCACAGCCGGCTGACCTCGTCACAGCGACCGTGGCCGGAGCAGGGGTTCTGGCAGGTGACCGTGTCCATGTGAAGCACGGCGTGGTCCAGCGTCGCCGGGTCCGAGCGCAGGTGGGCCCGCAGCGCCGCCACCATCGCCACGCCGGGCAGCATCTGAACCAGGGGAGGAGACAGGTTAGGTACAGGGCCAGACGGGTCAGGTACAGGGGAGGAGACGGGTCAGGTACAGGGCCAGACGGGTCAGATACTAGGCCAGACGGGTCAGGTACACGGCCAGACGGGTCAGGTACAGGGCCAGACGGGTCAGATACTAGGCCAGACGGGTCAGGTACACGGCCAGACGGGGCAGGTACAGGGCCAGACGGGTCAGGTACAGGGCCAGACGGGTCAGGTACACGGCCAGACGGGTCAGGTACAGGGCCAGACGGGTCAGGTACAGGTCCATACGGGTCAGATACTGGTCCAGACGGGTCAGATACTGGGCCAGACGGGTCAGGTACACGGCCAGACGGGTCAGGTACAGGGCCAGACGGGTCAGGTACAGGGCCAGACGGGTCAGGTGCAGGGCCAGACGGGTCAGGTGCAGGGCCAGACGGGTCAGGTACAGGGCCAGACGGGTCAGGTACAGGTCCAGACGGGTCAGGTGCAGGGCCAGACGGGTCAGGTACAGGGCCAGACGGGTCAGGTGCAGGGCCAGACGGGTCAGGTACAGGGCCAGACGGGTCAGGTACAGGGCCAGACGGGTCAGGTACACGGCCAGACGGGTCAGGTACAGGGCCAGACGGGTCAGGTACAGGGCCAGACGGGTCAGGTACACGGCCAGACGGGTCAGGTACAGGGCCAGACGGGTCAGGTGCAGGGCCAGACGGGTCAGGTACAGGGCCAGACGGGTCAGGTACAGGGCCAGACGGGTCAGGTACACGGCCAGACGGGTCAGGTACAGGGCCAGACGGGTCAGGTACAGGGCCAGACGGGTCAGGTACAGGGCCAGACGGGTCAGGTGCAGGGCCAGACGGGTCAGGTGCAGGGCCAGACGGGTCAGGTACAGGGCCAGACGGGTCAGATACAGGGCCAGACGGGTCAGGTGCAGGGCCAGACGGGTCAGGTACAGGGCCAGACGGGTCAGATACTGGGCCAGACGGGTCAGGTACAGGGCCAGACGGGTCAGGTACAGGGCCAGACGGGTCAGATACAGGGCCAGACGGGTCAGGTACAGGGCCAGACGGGTCAGGTACAGGGCCAGACGGGTCAGGTACAGGGCCAGACGGGTCAGGTGCAGGGCCAGACGGGTCAGATACTAGGCCAGACGGGTCAGGTACAGGGCCAGACGGGTCAGGTACAGGGCCAGACGGGTCAGGTACAGGGCCAGACGGGTCAGGTGCAGGGCCAGACGGGTCAGGTACAGGGCCAGACGGGTCAGGTACAGGGCCAGACGGGTCAGATACTGGGCCAGACGGGTCAGGTACAGGGCCAGACGGGTCAGGTACAGGGCCAGACGGGTCAGGTACAGGTCCAGACGGGTCAGATACTGGGCCAGACGGGTCAGGTACAGGGCCAGACGGGGCAGGTACAGGGCCAGACGGGTCAGGTACAGGGCCAGACGGGTCAGATACAGGGCCAGACGGGTCAGGTGCAGGGCCAGACGGGTCAGGTACAGGGCCAGACGGGGCAGGTACAGGGCCAGACGGGTCAGGTACAGGGCCAGACGGGTCAGGTACAGGGCCAGACGGGTCAGATACTGGGCTAGCTTGGTACTGACTTTGGCGCAGTCTGCCAGCCCCAGGTGCGACGCCCCCTATCTTCAGATAGCGGTGTACAGTACCCCCATATCCCAGCAACCTTTCCCTGGACAAAATATACTCCGTGTATATAATTGCCTTCATGTGTCGCCAATGTTTTCCATGTTGAAGCTCAATTAAATTTGGCGACATTGCATACCTACAAATATGACAATCTTGAGACCATGCACTACTCATGGTGGAAATTATGCGTTTTCAATCTAACATGTGGATGGTGTATACAGTGTGTTTGACCGATAATAGTCGCAATCTAAGGCTTTGGATGGAAAATATGGCCCAAAAACTCAAATACCTTAATTCTGACCTTTGACCCGACTGTGACCTCACGGCTCGTTGGAAGGTGTCGGAGGGCTCAAAAGATGAGGAGAGTCATGCCATTCGAAAGCTTACCTCAAGAGGATCTCAGATATACAATTTGTTTTGAAATCTGTCGAGGGCTTTTTTGCAAATGGCATTTTTGTCGAAATCTCATAACTTTTCGGATGACCGATGCTACCGCTTACGTTAGGACAAAGAGGCTGGCAAATGGCATATGTGCAAACTCGTTACAGCCTGTAGAACAACCTCCAACTGATAGCTGAACCTCATGCTGTTGATATAAGCAACAATCACCAGCGATAGTGAATCGCCCCCAATAGCTGCCGTATGGCTCACCTCCCCCGCTCCCGTGCACGCCTGATCGACCATCGCGACCCGCCCGCGCAGCGCCGGTCGCCGCCGACCCCCTCTACGGAACCGTGTTTTGGCAAATTTTAGGCGAACCTTGCGTTGGAATTTTACATTTCGAGTTCAGATGGTCGGCCAAGTCCTCCACAAAGACAAGAAATGAGGCCCAGTAAAGGGTAAAGGGTAAAGAGGAGACCAAGCCCAGGAAAGGGTATACATTCTCATGAGTTTCCGTGTATTTTGCATTATTTAGCCTCTAACCAGCGTGGTGTATCGCTCCCGTTCGGGGCGCGCCGCCAGAGACTGTACCGATCCAAGTCAGCTGCCAGTCGGCCCCGTGGCCGGGCGGCGGTGGCGTGTCAGCCGCCGTGCCAACCGGTAGTCCCGCCCAGCACGCCGAGTGCGTACGGCCTCTGGCAGCGCGCCCCGAACGGGAGCGTTACACCACGCTGGTTAGAGGCTAAATAATGCAAAATACCCGGAAACTCATTATAATTTATACCCTTTCCTGGGCTTGCTCTCTACTGGGCCTCGCTCCATGTCTTTGTGACCGACCATCTGAACTCGAAATTTAACATTCAAGGTTCATTTAAGGCAAGGTTCTCACACAATTTGACAAAACACAGTTCCGTAGAGGGGGTCGGCGGCGGCCGGCGCTGCGCTGCGCGGGCTCGCGATGGTCGATCAGGCGTTCACGGGAGCGGGGGAGGTGAGCCGTACGACAGCTATCAGCTATTGGGGCGATTCACTATCGCTGGTGATTGTTGCTTATATCAACAGCATGAGGTTCAGTCATCAGTTGGATGTTGTCCTATAGGCTGTGTAACGAGTTTGCACATATGCCATTTGCCAGCCTCTTTGCCCTAACGTAAGCGGTAGCATCGGTCATCCAAAAAGTTCCGAGATTTAGACAACAATGGCAACAACAAAAAACTCGACAGATTAAAAAAAAAATAGAGAGATCTGAGATCCTCATGAGGTAAGCTTTCGAATGGTATGACACTCATCTTGTGAGCCCTCCAACACCTTCTAACGAACCGTGACCTGACATGTGACCTTATTTTAACAATTTCGCGTATGCTTTAGATGCGTCTCATTAAGAGCTTTCGATCGCCTCCTTGCGCGTCTCGCTGCGGTTATTGGTTCGGAAGATAACGAGGGGGCAGAATCTCCCCCCCCCCGTGTTCGACTGAATACCCCAGCGGGGCGCGGACTAAAGGGGATGTTTCACCTTTGTATTAGTTTTAAACTGAGATAGTCATTTCTTGGGCCGTTATTGCAATGTCTAAATTACTAAGGTAATTTTTTCCAAAAACTTAACCGTTTTTAAGCAATTTAATTTACCATTTGCAAAATGAATCCAGGCTGGTGCAGCCGCTGACTGGCCGACACACCTTTTTAGCCAATCCCACTTTGTCAGCCAATCAGCGGCCGCTATAGCTCAATAATGACGTCATTCACCCAAATCTAAAAACTTAATTTGCATAAAGTAAACTTAATTTATAAGGACTTTTTGAGTGCAAAAATATCACCATCGTTTTCAGCAGCACTTACTTCATCTTTTCTACTACAACCAGCGTATATTTTACAACTTTCAGAGAGGTGAAACATTCCCTTTAATGAAGCACTAATACTGAATGTTTCGAGGCCCTAAAACATTAATCTGCAATCATGCCAGGTAAAATGCCAGGCATGAACATCACTTGGCATTCAGTAGCCGTGTTCAAGAAAACATGCGTACGGTGTGTAAATTGTGTATCACACTATTATCGCACAAAGTGTTCTCAAAGGTATAATGCATCTCCCGCATAAGCAAAAGTGAAATTGTAAGTATAGATCAAGGTCAAGGTCAGGTCACAAAAGGTCACTATTGGCAAGAGGTCTACGAAAGCCATGTGACACATGTTTTATGGGTTATTTTACACGTATAATTATATAGTTGCAGCCATTTTCACAACCTGACCCATATAATGGCTCTCAGGTCAAGATCAGGTCACATAGGGTCAACATTTTAAATTGATTCATATAAATAAAAAGGGCATGTGTCTAGACCAGTTTGGTCTCAGAAATACAGCGGTGGCATTCATTTGTCTGCATCTGGTCACTAAAAGAAGAAGAAAAAAAACGTAACTCCAAAAATTACGTCATGAGTTACTTGTACTTAGGGAGCTATAACTCAGTCAAAAATAAAGATATTGATTTGCAATTTGGTTTGGGTATCGTCCATACTCAGTTCTCCCATATATATTCCGTATGTTTAATATCTTCAAATGTTTTCATTTTCTGGAACTTTTCCGAGAAAAAAAAATCATTTTGTTTATTTTTGGGGCTTAAAAAGCCAAACTTTTGCAAATCCGAGATAGTCAAGAGACTATTATTTCCGTTCTTTGGACGTATTTTATTTGACATTTGCATCAAAACTCGATTTTCTAAGAATTAAACAAAAATGACCCCCCATCAAAAATTGGTGGCGCCGTCTACCAGCCCGGTACAACAGCTGACCTTACGCTGTGGTTTGGCGCCGTCTACCAGGCCGGTACTGACCTTACGCTGCGGCTTGGCGCCGTCTACCAGCCCGGTACCTTACGCTGTGGTTTGGCGCCGTCTGTCAGCCCGGTACTGACCTTACGCTGTGGTTTGGCGCCGTCTACCAGCCCAGTACAACTGACCTTACGCTGTGGTTTGGCGCCGTCTACCAGCCCGGTACTGACCTTACGCTGCGGTTTGGCGCCGTCTACCAGCCCGCTACTGACCTTACGCTGTGGTTTGGCGCCGTCTGTCAGCCCGGTACTGACCTTACGCTGTGGTTTGGCGCCGTCTGTCAGCCCGGTACTGACCTTACGCTGCGGCTTGGCGCCGTCTACCAGCCCGGTACTGACCTTACGCTGTGGTTTGGCGCCGTCTACCAGCGTAGTCTCGGACGCGGTCAGCTCGAGCATCAGGTGTCCGGAGCGGGGCTCTGCCGACCAGCGCAGCAGTCGCACCTGTACATCCCCGCTGGACGGCACCAGCAGCGCCACCTTCCGCACCAGCGCCTCCTGCTGCGCCTGGGTCCACTGCACGGGACAGGGGAGGGGGGGGGATACCAAGTCATACAGAGGTCTAATGACATTGAGACGCACACAAACACTCCAGTGGTAGCAAACGAAAGAACGATCATCGGTATTAGGACTTAAATTATATATTTATAAACAATGAAACGAATTCAGACACTTACATCAAAGGCCAGTAAAACGTAATCACAGAAAATCTACGCAAAACTCAGCAGTCACGCAGTTTGTTGCGAAAACGGCGCCTGCTCGGTCAGCCCACATCGGGCGAGACGGCGTACCTGACTGAAGGGCACGTCGAGCTCCATGCGAATCCGGCTGTTGATGTCGGGGTCGTCCTGGATGACGACCGAGACGGTGTCCTGAGCGGAGGCGCCCTGCTCGTCCGTCACCGTCAGATGGAACCGGTACAGACCGGCAACCATGTCGACCAGCTGAGCGGGCAGCGTACGGTACCGCGCGTCAGACTCGCCAGGTTCAGGCAGATGAGGGGGCAGCGACACGAACATGAACATTACTAGGAATATGAATAATCTGAAGTCGGATCTTCTAAATTGGAATAAATCCGTGCCGGGCCATACCTGCAGTGATCGGGCGGTGTCCGTGTCGCCGACCACTTGGCCGGCGGCTAGGCTGCTGCCGTCGCGGCTCCAGCGCCAGCTGACGATCCCCACGTCATCAGAGGAGCGCGAGCCGTTCAGCGTCACCACCGAGGCGGGCAGGTGCAGCGTCAGGTCACCGCCGGCGTCAGCCACCGGCGGCAGGTTGGTGGCTGAAACCAGGCCAGGTCAGGTCAGTACCGATCAGGTGTCAGGTCAGGTCAACAGATGACTAGGAATGCCAGTCCCCACCTCGGTATCTGGCCGGACTGTTCCCACTATTGGCACAGCACCATAGCCGCCAGCTGACGGCCCCCGTCCCCCGCGTCTCACACCAGAGACCACGGCCGCGTCTCCCGCCAGAGACAGGTGGCGCCACGACCACGTCTCAAACCAGAGACAGGTGGCGCCACGGCCGCGTCTCACACCAGACAGGTGGCGCCACGGCCACGTCTCACACCAGAGACCACGGCCGCGTCTCACACCAGAGACAGCGGCGTGGCGCCACGGCCGCGTCTCACACCAGAGACCACGGCCGCGTCTCACACCAGAGACAGCGGCCGCGTCTCACACCAGAGACCACGGCCGCGTCTCACACCAGAGACAGCGGCGTGGCGCCACGGCCGACCCCGGCCGACGTACGCACTCTGTACGATGGTGACGTTGGCCAGCGCGGTGCTGTTGCTGGCGTCGTCCCGCACGGTCAGCCGGAACGCGTAGCTGCCGCGAGTCAGGCCGGTCGCGTTCGCCACCGGCTGGGTGGCGTTCACGATCTGAGCGCCGGTCGGACCGCTGGAATGAGGGAGGATTACCGGACCACAGTCAGACGGCTGCCCTGGTGACCACATCACCACATAGATAGATGGCTGAAATCATCAGTTACCCCGTGACATGAACGTACGGATCACAGTGGCACGTTCAACATTCCACAGGTGTGTAACTGACCCGACCTGTCCCCAGGTCGGCCGACAGTGACCCGACCTGCCCCCAGGTCACCCATCCCCAGGCAGGACACCCATAATACTGACCTGACCCTTGATCATCACATACTGACGTGACCTAACCCCAGGTCAGCCGACACTGACCTGACCTGCTCCCAGGCCAGCCGACACTGACCTGACCTGCTCCCAGGCCAGCCGACACTGACCTGACCTGCTCCCAGGTTAGCCGACACTGACCTGACCTGCTCCCAGGCCAGCCGACACTGACCTGACCTGCTCCCCAGGTTAGCCGACACTGACCTGACCTGCTCCCAGGCCAGCCGACACTGACCTGACCTGCTCCCAGGCCAGCCGACACTGACCTGCCCCCCCCCCCCCCCCGGTCAGCCGACACTGACCTGACCTGCCTCCAGGCCAGCCGACACCGACACTGACCTGCCCCCCCCCCCCCCCCCCGGTCAGCCGACACTGACCTGACCTGCCTCCAGGCCAGCCGACACTGACCTGCCCCCCCCCCCCCTGTCAGCTGACACTGACCTGACCTGCTCCCACAGCCAGCTGGTGACCCGGAGGTTGTCGTGGCTGCCAGAACCGTCCAGGACAGCCCAGGTGCGCGGCAGCGTCAGCGTCTGGTTCTTACCGACCATGGCTGCCGGGCAAACGGCACAGAGAACGATCATTCATTCCTTCCTTCCTTCATGCATTCCTTCAAGGGCGGATCCAGAATGGGTGTTTTTTTGGGGGGGAGGGGGAGGGAAAAAATACCCAAAGTCTCACACAATTCTGAAAACTCATCGGATTTCGCATGCTTATACATTTATAGCTGATTTAAAACTTAAAACAAACTTTCCTTAATGAAAGTTGAAAGACAATGAAAAGTTGATTGTCTTATATATCCGGAAATAATTCCTTCACTCATTTCTTCCCAAGACCAGAGCTCTGGGAACGTTTGATAGCAACTTGTGTGATGCTGTAAGTACGATATCTACGACTTCACTGTTGTGATTTCATGACGTCACTTCGAACCCTGCCGTTTTTTCACCCTTAGACCGCGGATTGTGATCTGACTGGACAGTGGACACTCACCCAGTGTCGTAGGACCCTGCGTGACTCACCGGTGGGCGGTGTGTTGGCCTGAGATTTGACCACCACCAGCACGCTGTCGGTGCTGGTGTGCTCCGCCGAGTCGGTCACCTTCAGAATGAACTCGTACACGCCCTTCTCCAGGTTGGAGAGGTGCAGGAACGGCATGTGCGTGTCCTGCCGGCCGGACCGGGGAGCGTCACCCGCTGTCGGTGGCTAGCATCACCCCGTCCCCTGGTCACGTCGGACATCTGCTGCACAGGAGCGTCACCCGCTGTCGGTGGCTAGCATCAGCATCACCCCGTCCCCTGGTCACGTCGGACATCTGACTGCACAGGAGCGTCACCCGCTGTCGGTGGCTAGCATCACCCCGTCCCCTGGTCACGTCGGACATCTGCTGCACAGGAGCGTCACCCGCTGTCGGTGGCTAGCATCAGCATCACCCCGTCCCCTGGTCACGTCGGACATCTGACTGCACAGGAGCGTCACCCGCTGTCGGTGGCTAGCATCACCCCGTCCCCTGGTCACGTCGGACATCTGACTGCACAGGAGCGTCACCCGCTGTCGGTGGCTAGCATCAACCCGTCCCCTGGTCACGTCGGACATCTGACTGCACAGGAGCGTCACCCGCTGTCGGTGGCTAGCATCACCCCGTCCCCGGGACACATCGGACATCTGACTGCACAGGAGCGTCACCCGCTGTCGGTGGCTAGCATCACCCCGTCCCCTGGTCACGTCGGACATCTGACTGCACAGGAGCGTCACCCGCTGCCGGTGGCTAGCATCACCCCGTCCCCTGGTCACGTCGGACATCTGACTGCACAGGAGCGTCACCCGCTGTCGGTGGCTAGCATCACCCCGTCCCCGAGTCACGTCGGACATCTGACTGCACAGGAGCGTCACCCGCTGTCGGTGGCTAGCATCACCCCGTCCCCTGGTCACGTCGGACATCTGACTGCACAGGAGCGTCACCCGCTGTCGGTGGCTAGCATCACCCCGTCCCCTGGTCACGTCGGATATCTGACTGCACAGGAGCGTCACCCGCTGTTGGTGGCTAGCATCACCCCGTCCCCGAGTCACGTCGGACATCTGACTGCACAGGAGCGTCACCCGCTGTCGGTGGCTAGCATCACCCCGTCCCCTGGTCACGTCGGATATCTGACTGCACAGGAGCGTCACCCGCTGTCGGTGGCTAGCATCACCCCGTCTCCTGGTCACGTCGGACATCTGACTGCACAGGGGCGTCACCCGCTGTCGGTGGCTAGCATCACCCCGTCCCCTGGTCACGTCGGATATCTGACTGCACAGGAGCGTCACCCGCTGTTGGTGGCTAGCATCACCCCGTCCCCGAGTCACGTCGGACATCTGACTGCACAGGGGCGTCACCCGCTGTCGGTGGCTAGCATCACCCCGTCCCCTGGTCACGTCGGATATCTGACTGCACAGGAGCGTCACCCGCTGTTGGTGGCTAGCATCACCCCGTCCCCGAGTCACGTCGGACATCTGACTGCACAGGAGCGTCACCCGCTGTCGGTGGCTAGCATCACCCCGTCCCCTGGTCACGTCGGATATCTGACTGCACAGGAGCGTCACCCGCTGTTGGTGGCTAGCATCACCCCGTCCCCGAGTCACGTCGGGCATCTGACTGCACAGGAGCGTCACCCGCTGTCGGTGGCTAGCATCACCCCGTCCCCGAGTCACGTCGGACATCTGACTGCACAGGAGCGTCACCCGCTGTCGGTGGCTAGCATCAGCATCACCCCGTCCCCGGGTCACATCGGACATCTGACTGCACAGGAGCGTCACCCGCTGTCGGTGGCTAGCATCAGCATCACCCCGTCCCCTGGTCACGTCGGACATCTGATTGCACAGGAGCGTCACCCGCTGTCGGTGGCTAGCATCACCCCGTCCCCTGGTCACGTCGGACATCTGACTGCACAGGAGCGTCACCCGCTGTCGATGGCTAGCATCACCCCGTCCCCGGGACACATCGGACATCTGACTGCACAGGAGCGTCACCCGCTGTCGGTGGCTAGCATCACCCCGTCCCCTGGTCACGTCGGACATCTGACTGCACAGGAGCGTCACCCGCTGTCGGTGGCTAGCATCAGCATCACCCCGTCCCCTGGTCACGTCGGACATCTGACTGCACAGGAGCGTCACCCGCTGTCGGTGGCTAGCATCACCCCGTCCCCGGGACACATCGGACATCTGACTGCACAGGAGCTTCACCCGCTGTCGGTGGCTAGCATCACCCCGTCCCCTGGTCACGTCGGACATCTGACTGCACAGGAGCGTCACCAGCTGTCGGTGGCTAGCATCAGCATCACCCCGTCCCCTGGTCACGTCGGACATCTGACTGCACAGGAGCGTCACCCGCTGTCGGTGGCTAGCATCACCCCGTCCCCTGGTCACGTCGGATATCTGACTGCACAGGAGTGTCACCCGCTGTTGGTGGCTAGCATCACCCCGTCCCCGAGTCACGTCGGACATCTGACTGCACAGGAGCGTCACCCGCTGTCGGTGGCTAGCATCACCCCGTCCCCTGGTCACGTCGGATATCTGACTGCACAGGAGCGTCACCCGCTGTTGGTGGCTAGCATCACCCCGTCCCCGAGTCACGTCGGACATCTGACTGCACAGGAGCGTCACCCGCTGTCGGTGGCTAGCATCAGCATCACCCCGTCTCCTGGTCACGTCGGACATCTGCTGCACAGGAGCGTCACCCACTGTCGGTGGCTAGCATCAGCATCACCCCGTCCCCTGGTCACGTCGGACATCTGACTGCACAGGAGCGTCACCCGCTGTCGGTGGCTAGCATCAGCATCACCCCGTCCCCTGGTCACGTCGGACATCTTCTGCACAGGAGCGTCACCCGCTGTCGGTGGCTAGCATCACCCCGTCCCCTGGTCACGTCGGACATCTGACTGCACAGGAGCGTCACCCGCTGTCGGTGGCTAGCATCACCCCGTCCCCTGGTCACGTCGGACATCTTCTGCACAGGAGCGTCACCCGCTGTCGGTGGCTAGCATCACCCCGTCCCCTGGTCACGTCGGACATCTGACTGCACAGGAGCGTCACCCGCTGTCGGTGGCTAGCATCAGCATCACCCCGTCCCCTGGTCACGTCGGACATCTGACTGCACAGGAGCGTCACCCGCTGTCGGTGGCTAGCATCACCCCGTCCCCTGGTCACGTCGGACATCTGCTGCACAGGAGCGTCACCCGCTGTCGGTGGCTAGCATCACCCCGTCCCCTGGTCACGTCGGACATCTGCTGCACAGGAGCGTCACCCGCTGTCGGTGGCTAGCATCACCCCGTCCCCTGGTCACGTCGGACATCTGACTGCACAGGAGCGTCACCCGCTGTCGGTGGCTAGCATCACCCCGTTCCCTGGTCACGTCGGACATCTGACTGCACAGGAGCGTCACCCGCTGTCGGTGGCTAGCATCACCCCGTCCCCGGGACACATCGGACATCTGACTGCACAGGAGCGTCACCCACTGTCGGTGGCTAGCATCACCCCGTCCCCGGGTCACGTCGGACATCTGACTGCACAGGAGCGTCACCCGCTGTCGGTGGCTAGCATCACCCCGTCCCCGGGACACATCGGACATCTGACTGCACAGGAGCGTCACCCGCTGTCGGTGGCTAGCATCACCCCGTCCCCGGGTCACGTCGGACATCTGACTGCACAGGAGCGTCACCCGCTGTCGGTGGCTAGCATCACCCCGTCCCCTGGTCACGTCGGACATCTGACTGCACAGGAGCGTCACCCGCTGTCGGTGGCTAGCATCACCCCGTCCCCTGGTCACGTCGGACATCTGACTGCACAGGAGCGTCACCCGCTGTCGGTGGCTAGCATCACCCCGTCCCCTGGTCACGTCGGATATCTGACTGCACAGGAGCGTCACCCGCTGTCGGTGGCTAGCATCAACCCGTCCCCTGGTCACGTCGGACATCTGACTGCACAGGAGCGTCACCCGCTGTCGGTGGCTAGCATCACCCCGTCCCCTGGTCACGTCGGACATCTGACTGCACAGGAGCGTCACCCGCTGTCGGTGGCTAGCATCACCCCGTCCCCTGGTCACGTCGGACATCTGACTGCACAGGGGCGTCACCCGCTGTCGGTGGCTAGCATCACCCCGTTCCCTGGTCACGTCGGACATCTGACTGCACAGGAGTGTCACTCGCTGTCGGTGGCTAGCATCACCCCGTCCCCTGGTCACGTCGGACATCTGACTGCACAGGAGCGTCACCCGCTGTCGGTGGCTAGCATCAGCATCACCCCGTCCCCTGGTCACGTCGGACATCTGACTGCACAGGAGCGTCATCCGCTGTCGGTGGCTAGCATCACCCCGTCCCCTGGTCACGTCGGACATCTGACTGCACAGGAGCGTCACCCGCTGTCGGTGGCTAGCATCACCCCGTCCCCTGGTCACGTCGGACATCTGCTGCACAGGAGCGACACCCGCTGTCGGTGGCTAGCATCAGCATCACCCCGTCCCCTGGTCACGTCGGACATCTGACTGCACAGGAGCGTCACCCGCTGTCGGTGGCTAGCATCAGCATCACCCCGTCCCCTGGTCACGTCGGACATCTGACTGCACAGGAGCGTCACCCGCTGTCGGTGGCTAGCATCACCCCGTCCCCTGGTCACGTCGGACATCTGCTGCACAGGAGCGTCACCCGCTGTCGGTGGCTAGCATCAGCATCACCCCGTCCCCTGGTCACGTCGGACATCTGACTGCACAGGAGCGTCACCCGCTGTCGGTGGCTAGCATCACCCCGTCCCCTGGTCACGTCGGACATCTGACTGCACAGGAGCGTCACCCGCTGTCGGTGGCTAGCATCACCCCGTCCCCTGGTCACGTCGGACATCTGACTGCACAGGAGCGTCACCCGCTGTCGGTGGCTAGCATCAGCATCACCCCGTCCCCTGGTCACGTCGGACATCTGACTGCACAGGAGCGTCACCCGCTGTCGGTGGCTAGCATCACCCCGTCCCCTGGTCACGTCGGACATCTGACTGCACAGGAGCGTCACCCGCTGTCGGTGGCTAGCATCAGCATCACCCCGTCCCCTGGTCACGTCGGACATCTGACTGCACAGGAGCGTCACCCGCTGTCGGTGGCTAGCATCACCCCGTCCCCGGGTCACGTCGGACATCTGACTGCACAGGAGCGTCACCCGCTGTCGGTGGCTAGCATCACCCCGTCCCCTGGTCACGTCGGACATCTGACTGCACAGGAGCGTCACCCGCTGTCGGTGGCTAGCATCAACCCGTCCCCGGGACACATCGGACATCTGACTGCACAGGAGCGTCACCCGCTGTCGGTGGCTAGCATCAGCATCACCCCGTCCCCTGGTCACGTCGGACATCTGACTGCACAGGAGCGTCACCCGCTGTCGGTGGCTAGCATCACCCCGTCCCCTGGTCACGTCGGACATCTGACTGCACAGGAGCGTCACCCGCTGTCGGTGGCTAGCATCACCCCGTCCCCTGGTCACGTCGGACATCTGACTGCACAGGAGCGTCACCCGCTGTCGGTGGCTAGCATCACCCCGTCCCCTGGTCACGTCGGACATCTGACTGCACAGGAGCGTCACTCGCTGTCGGTGGCTAGCATCACCCCGTCCCCTGGTCACGTCGGACATCTGACTGCACAGGAGCGTCACTCGCTGTCGGTGGCTAGCATCACCCCGTCCCCTGGTCACGTCGGACATCTGACTGCACAGGAGCGTCACCCGCTGTCGGTGGCTAGCATCACCCCGTCCCCTGGTCACGTCGGACATCTGACTGCACAGGAGCGTCACTCGCTGTCGGTGGCTAGCATCACCCCGTCCCCTGGTCACGTCGGACATCTGACTGCACAGGAGCGTCACCCGCTGTCGGTGGCTAGCATCACCCCGTCCCCTGGTCACGTCGGACATCTGACTGCACAGGAGCGTCACCCGCTGTCGGTGGCTAGCATCAACCCGTCCCCGGGACACATCGGACATCTGACTGCACAGGAGCGTCACCCGCTGTCGGTGGCTAGCATCACCCCGTCCCCTGGTCACGTCGGACATCTTCTGCACAGGAGCGTCACCCGCTGTCGGTGGCTAGCATCAACCCGTCCCCTGGTCACGTCGGACATCTTCTGCACAGGAGCGTCACCCGCTGTCGGTGGCTAGCATCACCCCGTCCCCTGGTCACGTCGGACATCTGACCGACACACAGCACACTGGCCGCCTCTGCAACAATCATCGATGGCGAGCTGATACATGCTAACAGCACTTCCAAACCACAACAGCTCAGACCGACTTTGTCGAGTTGTGATCAGAAAGCCAGTATTAAGAGGCCATATTCGAAAACATAGGCATTTGAAAGTAACCTCGAAAATGCCTCTACGCACAGAAAACTAAGCAATGCCAAACTGCCTGCAGGGGCTCAGTGATTGGCGGGGGGGGGGGGGGGCATCCGAGACAGGCCATTACCTGCATGTCCACCGCCTTCTCCTCGGGCTCAGTGATTGGCGGGGGGGGGGGGGGGTATCCGAGACAGGCCATTACCTGCATGTCCACCGCCTTCTCCTCGGGCTCAGTGATTGGCGGGGGGGGGGGGGGTATCCGAGACAGGCCGTTACCTGCATGTCCACCGCCTTCTCCTCGGAGCCGGGCGCTTTGGTCCACTCGTACGACACGATGCCCTTGTCGTCCGTGCTGGCGTTACCGTACAGCGTCACCGCGTTCTGTCAGACGAACACACAGCGTTACCGTACAGCGTTACCGTACAGCGTTACCGTACAGCGTTACCGTACAGCGTTACCGTACAGCGTTACCGTACAGCGTTACCGTACAGCGTTACCGTACAGCGTTACCGTACAGCGTTACCGTACAGCGTTACCGTACAGCGTTACCATACAGCGTTACCATACAGCGTTACCATACAGCGTTACCATACAGCGTTACCATACAGCGTTACCATATAGCGTTACCATACAGCGTTACCATACAGCGTTACCATACAGCGTTACCATACAGCGTTACCGTACAGCGTCACCGCGTTCTGTCAGACGAACACACAACATCACCATACAGCGTTACCATACATCGTTACCATACAGCGTTACCGTACAGCGTTACCATACAGCGTCACTGCGTTCTGTCAGACGAACACACAACATTACCATACAGCGTTACCATACATCGTTACCATACAGCGTTACCGTACAGCGTTACTATACAGCGTTACCATACAGCGTCACTGCGTTCTGTCAGACGAACACACAACATTACCATACAGCGTTACCATACATCGTTACCATACAGCGTTACCATACAGCGTCACCGCGTTCTGTCAGACGAACACAACACATTACCATACAGCGTTACCATACATCGTTACCATACAGCGTTACCGTACAGCGTTACCGTACAGCGTTACCATACAGCGTTACCATACAGCGTCACTGCGTTCTGTCAGACGAACACACAACATTACCATACAGCGTTACCATACATCGTTACCATACATCGTTACCATACAGCGTTACCGTACAGCGTTACCATACAGCGTTACCATACAGCGTCACCGCGTTCTGTCAGACGAACACACAACATTACCATACAGCGTTACCATACATCGTTACCATACAGCGTTACCGTACAGCGTTACCATACAGCGTTACCATACAGCGTCACCGCGTTCTGTCAGACGAACACAACACATTACCATACAGCGTTACCATACATCGTTACCATACAGCGTTACCGTACAGCGTTACCATACAGCGTTACCATACAGCGTCACTGCGTTCTGTCAGACGAACACACAACATTACCATACAGCGTTACCATACATCGTTACCATACAGCGTTACCGTACAGCGTTACCATACAGCGTTACCATACAGCGTTACCGTACAGCGTTACTATACAGCGTTACCATACAGCGTCACTGCGTTCTGTCAGACGAACACAACACAGCACGTCTCAGACCGATATACCGCTGACACGGGCAACACAAACCAATAGAGGACAACAGCTCCCGACTGTCTCTTTTCGAAGGCAGTTGAAACGACATCTCGCCGACATGTGAGGAACAGGGAGCTGGTTGTGCGGCGGAGTCCTGGCAGCGTGTGTTTCAGAGTGTTTGTGTGTGTATGACTGTGTTTGTCCTCATGACCTGCAATTTATCTACTGATGATGGGTAGTAATAGCCCGGAGTTTATCCGGGATTGCCCAAATATACAAATACAAATACAACAGGAACAAATACATCATCCAGCATGAATAGCAGAAACATACAACACATTCTTTCGACCCAGGGACTCATTCTACCACCTGACGCTTTAAGTCGCCACACCTTCAGTAGCTCATATGTTTACAACCAATAAAACGCCTTTACGGGCGATGAGCGAGCGGGCGATTTCGCATAAGCTCTAAGACTGAGATATGAAGTGGTGGCCGCGCGTGCGCACATGCATAGTGACGTGTAAAGCAGCTAGTAGTCACCCTAGTCTGTATGCAAAGCCTCAACTCAATATACCCACCCCAGTAATTTCGGAGATATGAGATAGGGGTCCGCACGTGAGCACGTGCATAGACTTCAGTTCCACTACGCGCAAAACTAGACCGTCGTTCCTTAGGATATGTGAGCCTGTGAGGACATCCGACACAGAAAGGCAGCCGCGCACCTCTCGCCAGGTTTGCCCTTCAACCCCCGCTCAGCCGGCAGGGGGAGGCTACGCCATAGTCACTCGACAACTTTCGTTATGGGCACCAAATGACTTGGCCGTCGGAGCGCCCGAACCCCCAACTCCTCATCAAGATCAGGGAGAGTCGTTAGGCGGCCGGCGCCACTCACGTTGGGCAGGTAGACGACGGCATCCTCCCCGGCGTTGGCCTGCGGGGCGTAGTCCACCTCCTTCAGCACGGTGATGTGCGAGTCAGCAGAGGCCGTCAGATGTTCAGCGTCCTCCACCGTCAGCCTGCAGAAACGGTGGCACAGCCACAGCATTAACGCTGTGATATTCACACATTTCATCACACACTTTGTGTTTGACAGACCTTCGATTGTCTGACTTACCGTATGGTGTAGTTGCCGGGCGTCAGGCTCTCCAGCTGCAGCGTGGGCGAGCTGGGCAGCTCCTGGCGGGCCCAGGGCAGCGGCGCGGCCATCACCTCCCAGCGGTAGTTCAGCTGGTCCGACGGCAGGTCGTCCGTCGAGTCGGAGCCCTCCAGCAGCGCCTTCGAGTTTGGCAGGTACAGAGTCTGGTTCGCCGGCGAGACCACAGCCACCGGCGGACGGTTGACGCGTGGAGCTGCGCCACACACACAAACACACACACACATACACATAGTGAGACAGACGCCGCTGTCGCCGGCCAACGGCGGTACCCGATAATATACCCGTGCCAACACATGCCAACACATCACATTTACTTCTGTGTGAGGAACTTCAGCACACGGTGTGCTTTTTGAATTTTGCTTCTTGCACAAGTGTGCATGTGATTCATGAAGCATAGCCACGCCGAACCCATGTCATCAGCTGCGACGCCAAAGCATCGGTGGCATCCCTCCCGGCAGCACCCCGTCCCTCCCCTCCCCTCTCCCCGTCCTGCCGGCGGCTCACCTGGCTTGACGGTGACGTTGGCGAGCGTGTGGCCGCGCGCGTGCGGGCCCTCCACCTCCAGTCTGAAGACGTAGACGCCGGCGCTGAGGCCGTTCAGGCGCAGTTGCGGCTGACTGACGTCACTCATGGTGGCCTCGGCGGCGGCCGGGGTGGACACATCCGACAGCAGCTTCCACTCGTACCGGTACGGATCGTCTGTACACGGGGAGCGGTCACCAGTCAGCTGGTCATCTGTACTGGTACGGATCGTCTGTACACGGGGAGCGGTCACCAGTCAGCTGGTCATCTGTACAGGTACGGATCGTCTGTACACGGGGAGCGGTTACCAGTCAGCTGGTCATCTGTACAGGTACGGGTCGGGTACACGGTACGGGTACACGGTACGGGTACACGGTACGGGTACACGGTACGGGTACACGGTACGGGTACACGGTACGGGTACACGGTACGGGTACACGGTACGGGTACACGGTACGGGTACACGGTACGGGTACACGGTACGGGTACACGGTACGGGTACACGGTACGGGTACACGGTACGGGTACACGGTACGGGTACACGGTACGGGTACACGGTACGGGTACACGGTACGGGTACACGGTACGGGTACACGGTACGGGTACACGGTACGGGTACACGGTACGGGTACACGGTACGGGTACACGGTACGGGTACACGGTACGGGTACACGGTACGGGTACACGGTACGGGTACACGGTACGGGTACACGGTACGGGTACACGGTACGGGTACACGGTACGGGTACACGGTACGGGTACACGGTACGGGTACACGGTACGGGTACACGGTACGGGTACACGGTACGGGTACACGGTACGGGTACACGGTACGGGTACACGGTACGGGTACACGGTACGGGTACACGGTACGGGTACACGGTACGGGTACACGGTACGGGTACACGGTACGGGTACACGGTACGGGTACACGGTACGGGTACACGGTACGGGTACACGGTACGGGTACACGGTACGGGTACACGGTACGGGTACACGGTACGGGTACACGGTACTGGTACACGGTACGGGTACACGGTACGGGTACACGGTACGGGTACACGGTACAGGTACACGGTACGGGTGCACGGTACGGGTACACGGTACGGGTACACGGTACGGGTACACGGTACGGGTACACGGTACGGGTACACGGTACGGGTACACGGTACGGGTACACGGTACGGGTACACGGTACGAGTACACGGTACGGGTACACGGTACGGGTACACGAGGAGCGGTCACCAGTCAGTTGATCATCTGTACACGACCGGAAAGAAGTCAACAGACACCAGCCCCGGTGACAAGTGAGCGAAACAATAGGATTAGACAAACTCAACCAGTGTCCTGAATTTCACAAATATTAGTGGAAAGCCACACCCAAACGAACTTTTTGTCACGTCACTTGCCATCGAAACGACGTCACTAGCGATCGAGCTAAATAGTATACAAATCAAAACTCGATAAAAACCATGATCTTCCTACCTAACTAGGCCCGTCCTACCCATTGAACAGTATGTCATACATACACCTCACCTAGCACCACACAAACCGGCACCGCAACACAGTACCAGGCCGGAAAGCCAGTGGAGTTTACGTCTGCGCCAGAGACGTCTCAGAATATTCAGCTGTCATATGAACCAAATTCAGGTACCATTCGAAAAAACTTCCTGCGAAAGACGTCGAAATAATTTATATTTTCCACTTTTCAGTTTAGGTTTCCAACCATCTGAGATATTGAAATGTTAACCTCAACATCCACCTCCTGGAATAGTGACGTCCTCTCCGCGTTCATCTCACTCTTGCAAAAACAATTTCAGGACACTGAACTCAACTGTTAGTGGACAATCTAGAATTACAATGCGCCTCAAGCAGACATATTAGCGATTGAAGGACAGATGTCCTGATAAGTCCGAGAACCGAGAATCGTTGACAATCTTGTTGGTGACACAACTTTGAGCGGTCCCGCCGGCTGACTGGGCCTCGCACGCGTCAGTCGCCCGTCCGTTAGAGCGGAGGCAGGCAGTAGGCGCCCAGTCCGTACCGGGTGCCGACTGCGGCTCGACAGCCGCCTCCAGCTGGACGCCGTCCTCTGGCAGCGCGATGGTGCGATTCTGCACGGTGACGGTGAGCGGCGCAGCCGTGGACACGGACGGCGGCGGCGCGGCCGTGGAGGAGTCGGTCGCCGGCGGATGGCACTGGCCGTCCTCGGCCTCCACCAGACCGGCCGGACAGCGGCACACGCCCGTCTCGGGACGCTCCGGCAGCGGCACGCACTGCTGTGAGGCGGGGCAGGCGGCGCTGACGGCCGGCTCACACGGCCGGCCGGCACCGCGCCCGTCTGACGCCGGGGACGGCGACGGAGAGGAGGCCGCCGCACTGCCGCTGCGGGAACACAAACACGGCACGGTCACACGTCCGGCTAGCGGGAAAATCGCATATCACAGCCTAACACATCACGGGTAGCAACGAAGCGACAGTTGTGTTACACAACCAGCATGGTATTAGCGGCACTTGGAAATGCAGGGTTAGGGCAGGAATGCCATTGAATTTTGTCCCGCTTTTGCTATGTAGGCAAAATTCGTTAAAATAGTACTTTTCAATTGGTGTTGTTTTCATGTCCACTTACCATTTGACCAGCAACAGGCATCCCAGTTAGCTACTCACCTGGAGAGGAGTGCTGCGGTGGCAGGAGGACCGGGATCCATTTGACCATCACCAGGCATCCCAGTTGGCTACTCACCTGGAGAGGAGTGCTGCGGTGGCAGGAGGACCGGGGTCCATTTGACCATCACCAGGCATCCCAGTTGGCTACTCACCTGGAGAGGAGTGCTGCGGTGGCAGGAGGACCGGGGTCCATTTGACCATCACCAGGCATCCCAGTTGGCTACTCACCTGGAGAGGAGTGCTGCGGTGGCAGGAGGACAGGGGTCCATTTGACCATCACCAGGCATCCCAGTTGGCTACTCACCTGGAGAGGAGTGCTGCGGTGGCAGGAGGACCGGGGTCCATTTGACCATCACCAGGCATCCCAGTTGGCTACTCACCTGGAGAGGAGTGCTGCGGTGGCAGGAGAACCGGGGTCCATTTGACCATCACCAGGCATCCCAGTTAGCTACTCACCTGGAGAGAAGTGCTGCGGTGGCAGGAAGACCGGGGTCATCCCGGCTGATGAGCCACAGCTTCTGGTGGCGGCTGCTGTGTCCGGCCGGCAGTATACCACAGCCGTCCCGACCACAGGGCAGCAGCACACATAATTCCCCGTCCAGTACGGCCAGCCGGCAGTCGGGCCGGCCGCAGCAAAGGACCGGGCAGCTGCCTGCATCAGCCGCCACAGGGACACTGGCCAGCACCTTCAGGCCAGACGTGCTGAGGTCCAGCCGCCGGTCCGACTGGGCGATGGCCGAGCAGCCGGGTGGCAGCGGGGCCTCCGTGGCTGGGCTGCCGGACTGGGTGGTCAGACCACCTGCCAGTCGGCAGCAGAGCGCCAGCAACCACCAGCTCCACACCATCGATACGCACCATCGATACGCACTGCTGGAATAACAGCAATGGTCAGCGAAAGTGGCACCACAAACACTGATACAGCAGTATTTGATCAACATGAAATGTAGCATACATGATTGATCCACAATGTGCGCAAATAGAGGCTGCATATTTTTATATAAATTAAGTTCCAATGTTTTGATGAGATGGATTTCCGAGATCAGGACCCACGCTAAGCTAAGCTAGTGGCGCAGACCCTGCTCCCACCTTTCGATCGCGCAATTCCAGTCACCGGCAGACAGGGTTGGCAGTGGGTGGCAAAAAGTTTTTTTTTTGCCACGGATTTTTACCGGTTAAAACCGGCTGGCAAAAACCACTAGTGGCAACAAATGGCAAAAAGTGGCAAAAACTCAAATGTACCAAATCTGATAATTGTTTTGTACCAGATCAATTTAAGCATTCTAACCATAGCTCAACCTATTCAAGTAGGCTTTGTTTTGTTTCTTTCCAAGTTCCATTGAAAATGAAAGTATTTTTCACAATATATGTCTAACACGCGCACTGGAGGGGGGGGGGGGAGGGGTCCGCCAACCCCTCCTCTTTTTGTGTTGTTGTTGTTGTGAATATCTCCTGATTTTACCGATCTATATGCATCATTTTTGGTGTACCTGCCTAGCAAATGAACGGAGCGTCGTATAAGTAACAAGAATAAAAATAAACCAAATTTGTTAAGTTATAGGCCATCAAAGTAAAAAAATATAATGTCTCCAAAATTACTGCAATTAAATGTTGCTATGCAAATTACCTGGGGTCAAATGCAACATCTCTATTGTATCATTAGACTTTCCAACAAAACATTTCAGCCTATGTTGGGGGTATATACATGCAATCACTGCGTTCCATAACAATGCCAAGCCAAGGAAAGCATTACAAACACAACTTAGCATGTTTGACCTCATTTGACCTTGAAGATTTGACCTAGGGCCATGCAATTTTCACAAAACAAAGTTTCCCACAGAACCTCCCTACCCTACACATTTCATTGGGCCTAACCCTCACACCAATGAACGACACATCGCTTGCTCAACCAGCCTAGTCACTTGGACCTAAGGCGTCAGCGCTGCCAAAGGCTGACGAGGTGCTCAATGTACAGATACTACATTCTTTAGAAGTGTCACTGTCCAAAAAGAAACTCAAAGCCTATTATTGTATGTATAGTTTCATTGTCCTTCCATACTGTCCATCATGACCTTCCACAGTTCTAAACATATATTTGTCCCAGCTATCTCAGTTCAGGTCAAGCAGCACTCCCTGTCATAAATAAGCCAGTGCAAAGAAATTGTGCTGCTGGGCTAAGCAAATCTGGTTAATGCAATAATTGCAGGTTCACAATTGGCACTTGTGGCAACAGGCACAGCATTTAAAATGGTGCAATGATATAGGCATATTTACTTCTTTTATGAACAATTTTATGAAAAAGGCAGTTTTAGTTTTTGCCGGCAAAAAGCCAGACACAGGTCATCCCCGCCAGGAGCAAATAGCGAGCGCCGAAGCGGCTCGAACCCACTTTGCCAGGGTGGGTCAGACCAGAAACCTGAGGGCTGTTCAAGTCGTTGCGGCCCCCGCGGCCAAAAGGGCGGAGCTAAATCGTCCGCCAATAACAGATAACTGGGTCCGGAGGTGTGGCGTTATACTTCTGCGGCTCTCGCGGTTGCTCGGGAGCAACCGCAAAAGAACTTCGACATAAATGGCGCGCGTCCGACAACAGTTGCGCACTGTTGTGTTGATATCGCAGCTCACTGGTGGTTGTTTGACCAAGAATGACAACTCGCAGTGACTCGTAGATGTTCATGTAGTTGAGTGGCTTTGGAAAACATTCAGGGTTTTCATGAAATTGACTATTCGTTGCGAACGTTACACGCGCCATCTATCGGACGCCATCAGCGGCCGCAAAAGTGTTCAAGTTGTTCATATTAAGCCCCCTTTTTTGGCGGCGGGAGCCGCGGCGGCCGCAGACCCCTTGAACAGGACTCTGTAGTCCAGCGCTCTCCCGACTGAGCTACACTGGCATATTTTGATACACTGGCAGATAACAAAGTGGCTGTATAGGTGCATAGACAGCTCAGACAACAGGACTACTGTTACCCACATTAAAACATTAGCTGCAAGAGGATATTTGAATTGCATAGACCACAGGTGTCATGCAGGGGAAGGGGTAAGTGGGCAACTTTCCCCCAAACCTCTGTCTGGCGACCCCTTGAATGGAGTAGTTGATTAGGTCCACAGGTTCATCCCAACACCACACATGCATATTTAACATTGTTTCCTTATTCCCAGTTCAAACTTCTTCAGTATTTAACATCTGCCAAACAGATTCCCACCCACCTAAAAATCCTGGCAATGCTGATGGCATTGACACTCCAATAGTTGTTAGTTTTATACATTACAGCAGTGGCTGCACCAGTTTACCTATGGATGGAAGGGACACACACACACACACACACACACACACACACACACACACACACACACACCCACACCCACACCCACACCCACACACACACACACACACACACACACACACCCACACCCACACCCACACCCACACCCACACCCACACCCACACCCACACCCACACCCACACCCACACCCACACCCACACCCACACCCACACAATTTTTACTCTGATATTTTTCTAGCAGTACCTACCCACCAGCACATTGTTTAACTGCACTGTAAATGATGACACTCTACCCCTGTTGCTGCTGTAGCTAGTAGCTACTAATACTAAAAAATGACGCTATAATGCCATCACACACTGCACATAAGGCTACAACCTTCAGTCATTCTGCCATCCAGCTTTTTAACTTTAGCATTCTCCTCCTCTGTGCAATCTCAATGTTTTTAATTTTGTGTTTCATTCACATGCAATTTTACAACTAGTAATGACAGTGAACAGCTAGCTTAGTGCCAGTTTGCTGCAAATGGCAATGCCTTATTTCCTATTTCTCCAATAGCTGTTCTGTGATACAGTGGTATAGAGAATCACAGTTGTACAAGCAGTCAGTGATTCTGCTCTTCAGCCTGGAATTAGGGTAACAACTAAATGTCTGATCTTCAAACACGTCCTAACCTCAGACTTTCCATACTATCAGAATGGCTTTTACACCTAAGATTCACTCATAGCCATTGAGGCTGATCAAGACAAAACCTAAGATTTGCTTGTAGCCATTAAGTCAGTGATTTTAGCCATAAACCCACCATTAGTTATTAGTTAATAATAACTAATGGTGTATAATAATGGTAAATGGGAAATAACTAAAACTAAGACATACACCTAAGATTCACTCATAGCCATTGAGTCTGATCAAGACAAAACCTAAGATTCACTTGTAGCCATTAAGTCAGTGATTTTAGCCATAAACCCACCATTAGTTATTAGTTAATCCCTATAATATACCTACCAATCGATAGCAAATATCACATTTAGTAACTATAGATGTCTTCCTCAATCCATTTTGCACTATAATTAATTTTAACTTCAATAATTAATATATCACCGCTTCTGTCGCCTCGCCCGTCACCAAACTTTGTTTACATGCCAGCTGACGACGACTGACCTTCAACCTTGATATGACAAGTATAGACTGCATTTACAGCGGCCAGGCTATGACGTCACATAACTTATTTACGCTGTAGGATTAGGTTAGGTTAGGTTATTATTCATCTGCATTTTCACTCCTAAAATATACGGTCATTGTTCCAATGACGTCATGGACGATCTTTATTTGTCCTGTGTATCTTCTTGCGTTGATATATCTATCTGCGTGGATATGGCAACGATCGTGGTGGATGATCCGTTGTGACAGCTTCCGGATATATTATTGTTTCAACATTGTTAGGTAAGATACATTCTAAATAACACAAAAGATACATAAGTGTCTTGAAAGATGCGTAGTGACCAAAAAGTTAAGTTTTGTAACATCTAAAACGCTGTGGGTTTATGGTCAGTATGATCATTAAGTCTGATCAGGATGAAACCTAAGATTCACTTGTAGCCATTAAGTCTGATCTGGATGAAACCTAAGATTAGTTTGTAGCAATTAAGTCTGATTGTGACGAAACATATCGCTTGTAGCCATTAAGTCTGATCAAGTAGTAACCAGGCATACACCATTAAGTATACCCTCCCAACGACGTCATGAAGCCGGCCGCCCACCACTTTATTCTTTTTTTAAAATAAATTTAGTCAGAATGTTTTGTATGGATGGATTTCCGAAGTCAGGACCCACGCTAAGCAGAGCTTGTTGCGCAGGTCCTGACCTCACCATTGTTCAGGCTTGTTCAGGCTTGTCACACTACCTAGTCCTACAGTAGTGTATAGTATTGAAGTGTGATGCCTGCCCTACCAATACCCCTATTCTTACCAATACCCCTATTCTTACCTAGTCCCAATGAGACAGGGAAACCCAACAGGTAAGTTAAATTACAGGTATGTTGGATAACAGAGGGCATAATGAAGTCAAGTCACATTAATAAACAAAAATGTATACCTCCATTGCAATTGGTCGAAAAGTGAAGTACCTTGGCGAACGTTCAAGTTAAAAACCTTCAATTGTAAAACAAAAAATCAAAATATGCATATCTTCCAGGAAACTGTTATACTGAGAGACAATCCCACATTTATACGGACAGTTTTTGATATCCCTTTTGTATATTTATTTTATAATAAAACGTTCTATCTATCCCCCAGCCTCCAAGCAAAACATCCAGCAAAACACTTATCGCGCATTATGTATTCACCGATAACGATACATTTATGGCGCAGCTGGAGTCAGCAACACCAAGAGTATTTATTTATGTAAACTCTTGGATATTTGCTGTGAAAAACTTGATAATTTTATTTTAAATAATATAAAAAAATTAAACAATACAATTTATATGAAAATAAATGGTTATTTGTTCAATGTATTTAAACAATAACTTAAAGGGAGAAGCACTCAATAGAGGGCCTAACTTACGATTGTATATTTTCAAGTCCAAGGGGCTGGTTGTAAATGGCGAGTGTTGTGTGTGTCGCCACGGTCTGAGTGCCCCAGTGACCCAATTTTCGCTCTCGATTGGGAATAACGAAACAAAAAGTAATGACTGGCCCGTTCCCATGTTACGTGGTGTTTTAGTGATGTTTTGGTGGTTTTATCTTGTCAAAATAGTGTGTTGATCAAAAACCTGAATATTTCTTTGTAGACACGCCTCGAATCGGACGTTGACGTTGCTCAGCAACTTGAACTTGAGCTGCAGAAGCAGACCTCGTGGGTTATTTGAATTTGCTGTTATTAGTGATGTCATTGCTTCTGTCTATTTTGATAATGTGACTTCTTTTGACGTTGTTTCAGTTATTTATTCTGGAAACTGTCTTATTATGCTTTTATGATTGGCTGTTCCTGTAGTCTCAGCTGCACCTCTTTATCAGTATTGGTATGATAAGACCTAGGAGCACCTGGGTCAGGGACAGTGACATACTTGCCCATCTTGGTCTATTTAAGTTGATTTCTGATTGTTCTGTGATGTGATTGATCTGTGATGTGCTGTGTGTGGAAGTGCTTCATGCTACTGATCCATTTATATTTTGTGTAGGTACTTGATTTTTGTTGGAAGATATTCTACCAATATTGGTTTTGAATTTGTATTGATACTTTTGATACAATTTCATGCATATTTTTATACATTAAACATTTTGACATATTTATAAATTATTGAGTGCATATTTTGCTATGTTTTTGCTCAAATCACAATAACAATCATACATGCACCAATTTCCCCCACTATCCTAGTACTAAGTAGCAGTTGGAAAAGTGCTTTCATTTCCATTTTTGAGAATGACATGGAAGTGAAAGCAAACTGCTGACTTCATAGTCCATGATGTTTGCTTTGGTGCATTCAAGGCCACCAACCAAGCTGTAACCTAATCCTGTGGGTGGACTCTCCAGTGCGCTGACTGCTGAGCGTCCGGTGTCGGCTGCTGACGCGGTGCTGTCCGCAGGCGCCGATGAGTACGCTGGACCTCGGCATGGAGACGGTGGTGGTGGCGTCGGGCGACACGCCGGACTCTGAGCAGGAGCCGGTCGACCTGCTGGCCACCGCCGAGCCCCTCACCAACGGACAGCACGAGCTGCCCGAGCTGCCGGCGATGGCGGCGGCCGCCGAGGGCGCCGAGCTGCCGCCGCCGCCCCCGCCCCCGCCCCCGCCCGCCGGCACCGTGTTCATCGTGAGCCGGCCGGCGGCACCGGCGGCGGCAGCGGCAGCCACCGTACACGCGCCACCGTGTACCGTGCACGCTCCATCGGACATGTTCCTCGTCAGCGAGGAGGAGGACGAGTCGCCAGGTGGGAGCCGGGACTGCACGACACGGCACGGGGTGGCCACGGACACGGGACTGACACGGACACGGGCACGAGCATAGGCACGGGCATAGAGCGGAGAGGGACGAAAACTTGCCTCACAATTACGAACTTTGAACGCATGCTATGAAAAGCAGCTTATATAAAGCATTTTCTATTGGAAAGCCTTCCCGGAACGCAGGTCAGACGAAGTTGTCGACACATGTATTCAGTCTCGATGCTGCTTTTCAAAAGATGATTTCTAAAGTTTCCGTAATCGTATGGCGAGTTTCTTCGATTTGGTTCATCTCTGGACAGGGGAGTCTGAGTGGCTACTGCGTGTTGGAGACACAGAGGCACAATATCTGACGACCGCACGCCGGTCATTCTGCTTCGTACACTCTGTTGTTCGTTGAATGCCGACCGGTTTTGTTTGATTGCATAATGTGTGGTTTTATGTATAGACAGCCAGTGTTCAATCAATTGCCACGCTCCCGCGCCCGACTGACGTTGGATGACAGGGATGTGCGGTAGTGGGGTGGCGCCGTGTCGCTCCCACCCGCCCGACTGACGTTGGGTGGCAGAGGTGTGCGGTAGTGGGGTGGCGCCGTGTCGCTCCCACCCGCCCGACTGACGTTGGATGACAGGGATGTGCGGTAGTGGGGTGGCGCCGTGTCGCTCCCACCCGACCGACTGACGTTGGATGACAGGGATGTGCGGTAGTGGGGTGGCGCCGTGTCGCTCCCACCCGCCCGACTGACGTTGGATGACAGGGATGTGCGGTAGTGGGGTGGCGCCGTGTCGCTCCCACCCGACCGACTGACGTTGGATGACAGGGATGTGCGGTAGTGGGGCGGCGCCGTGTCGCTCCCACCCGCCCGACTGACGTTGGGTGGCAGAGGTGTGCGGTAGTGGGGCGGCGCCGTGTCGCTGCTGCTGTCCCCGACATCCATCTGTCACCTGTCCGTCTGCCGGGCCGAGTTCACTGGGAACACGCCCCGGCGCCGGCCGTCCGCCGTCCGCCGGCTGGCTGGCTGCGTGCTGCCCACAAGTCATGTGAGCTGCCGGGATCCGCCCGACGCGACATTTCGAGCCGCCGCCACCGCCCAGCCGCGCCCCAGGCACCGACGAAAGCGAAAGTGGGTCACCGGGTCACCCAGTGAACTTGGCACTCGTTTTTAATTTTACCCGTACGCTCGCCCGCCGCTTGCGCAACGGCCGATGCGCGCCCAAACGAAAGTGTCGTGCTGCGGAGCTGCGGTGGGGCGGAACGGGCGGCGGCCGGCCGGCGAGGCACTCGGAGGGAGCCGCACGGCGCCGGCCGCGTCGCTGCAGCGGACAGAGGCGACGCCAGGTGCGCTGACGACGGCGTCCGGCCGGCCTCCCGCCGCCTGGCGCCGCGCCTGTCGGCGTCGCTGGCGTGCCGTCCCGTGAGTCACGTGTTATGTGCGGCTATTGATCAGTGGGCTGGCGGCGTGCCGGCCTGGCACCGCCCCTTAACCCACTGCACTTGGCCCACTGGGAAATAGGTCAGTCGTGACGTCAGTCCCCGCCGAGCCCAGCGGCCGGGCTGGAAGTGGCGCAATAGCGCTAGATGTCGCTTATGCAGGGGAACGTGCAGGGGCGCCTCGCGGCGGCGGCGGTGGGACCGGTGGAACCGGTCCGTGGGCGGTATGGGTACGGCGATCGGTGCCGGCCAGATGAGATGGCCGCCGCCGCACTTTCGTTTCGCGCGGAGCCGCTGTGATGCAATGGTCGTCTGTGAACGGCTTCAGGCGGTGGTGACGGCGGTGGCAGCCGGCCTGTGGACGCCGCCAGCAGCGAGCGCCGTGCGTGGCGGGACAGATACTGGGTCCCCGTTCATGCGTGATAGTCACGGCAGGCGCCGGCGCTGTCACACCTGATCAAAACGCAGCCGTGAACACATTCGATTGCTCACAGTAATGCATGCAGATTTATCTGCAGTTGTATTCGGCTGGGAGTTGCCAT
>JAXIVJ010001003.1:150000-160318 GCA_036785665.1 Chirona hameri
TCAATAACTAACATTGGTGAGCGGGTGATCGGTATTGAGAAAGCCTAGTACATATTTTTTGGTTGAATTTTCCACTCTGTATGCCTATTTTTAGCCAGAATTTTCCACTCCGTACCCCAGCTCCAAAGCAATCCTAGGACCATCAGACATGTGCCATACTGGGTTGACAGCCTGCGGCATTGTGTGCGTGTGCGACTGGGTTGACAGCCTGCGGCATTGTGTGCGTGTGAGACTGGGTTGACAGCCTGCGGCATTGTGTGCGTGGCGACTGGGTTGACAGCCTGCGGCATTGTGTGCGTGTGAGACTGGGTTGACAGCCTGCGGCATTGTGTGCGTGGCGACTGGGTTGACAGCCTGCGGCATTGTGTGCGTGTGAGACTGGGTTGACAGCCTGCGGCATTGTGTGCGTGTGCGACTGGGTTGACAGCCTGCGGCATTGTGTGCGTGTGCGCACCGCTGAACAGAACTGCTCAGGCACGAACGGTGACCCCACGTCGGGAGGAGTTCATAACTGTAGGGCTCGTACGTGATCAGGTACAGTTGGAGTGCGCACATGCATGCGACTTGCGAGGTAGTATTATTACAAAAATCAGGGACAGGTTATTCGGCGCACGCGAATGTCGAGGCTAAAAACGTCGTCGAGCTCTACGTGAGCTTTGTTGAAGTTATTCTGTTTTGTTTTTTTTCCTGGGTATGTGCGAACTCGTTCGCATTCTGGAAACTGATTTCTTACCCTGATCATGGCAGGTGCCCCAATTGCATGTATTATTTTTAAGGGGGATAGTGTTTGCCTCAACCAACCATTTGTTCTTGTAAAGTTTTCCTTTCTGTAGAATCATTCGGTGTGTCCTTTCCACTTGTTTCGCTCTGAATTCCATACCAAGTTATACGACTTTTCTCCCTGTTCATTATACCGTGATATGGCTCAATTTATACTTTTATGGCGAGGAATGTGGTAAAGTTGGTTAGAATGTCGTGCTGTGATGAAGTGATAGCCCTGCTATTTTCACAATTACTGGGAAACCACTAAACATCCGACCAGTGCTCAATGCCTATGCTATACTTTGGTCCGAGGAATGGCTGCCAGAGCAGTCATTTTGCATTTCATTATGCATTTTCAAACGCATGTGGTGGCTTCGAGCCACCACATGCATTCAGGTGGCTTTGAGCCATCTGAAGTTTATTACTATCATTATTTTGCATTTTGGATTATGCATTTTCAAACTCATTTTCTGTGTCTTTGAGCCATCTGAAGTTTATTACGATTATTATTTTACATTTTTCATTATGCATTTTCAGACGCATTTTATGTATCTTTGAGCCATCTGAAGTTCATTACATACACCGCATGCCGACGGTCTCGGCTGGAGGCGGGTTTTGTTGTGCAGTTGATTCGCTGGCATGACGGCGGGTGATTTGGTAAACAGCTTTTTACGGGCCGGGCAGCTGCCCTTGACGTCTGGCCTTGGTGATGCTGCATGCTCGCGGCGCGCTGTCCGGCCGCCGCGCGCCGCCGCCGCCGCCGCGCCAGAATGGGATGCTGGACATACCGCGGCCACAAACGAACATGTTGAGAAAGGCTGCACAACCCCCGATCCACTTAATATACACATGCAGCATGCATATCATCAGTTTCGATATCAACCATGGTGATATAACGACAGATTGGAGTTTTGGCAATGTGCTGATTTGTGTTTATTCTGCCGTGCATTGATGAATCAAACATCACGGTGATCGACTCGACACAGTGCCCATGTTCCGGCCCCTAGGACCGACCCTGCTCGGGTTGGTCCGGTCGACTCTAAAGCCCAGGCTACACTATGCGTGATCGTTCCGGAAAGTACACAAGGTTTTTCCAAGTTTGCGTCTTTTGCGTACCGTTTTTTGCAAGTTTGCGTATTTTGCGTGACGGACGTCCGGGATTTGCGTAGTATAGTGTTGAAATGGTAACGAGACTGATCCTTTTGATGAATACGCATCAGTGCTTGAGTGCTCAGGCTTACAAGTAGTCAGGGAATTCACGTGGGTCAATACTCAATAGTTTAAGCTCCAGAGGTCACGATTTTTTTTTTATAATCGTGAATCACTTTTTATCGGTTGAACATAGAGCAATAATTTTGACACCATCGTGTTTGTCTCGTCAATACGCTTCGAAAAATATGAATGGTGTCCTGGTTAGGTCAACTTCAAAATTTGACCTCAGGTCAATGTCATTTGGTGACCCAGGTATGTCATGTTGCATTTGGGGCGATACATCTGGACGAGACAAACACATTGGTGGCATTCATACGTCTCTATCTATATTATATCAATAGTAATTGACAAAACAGATTGCCGGCGATGCGCCACCAACTGTCTCAGACTACGCAATCTTGCAAAAACCGGAACAAAGTTCAAAACTCTGAACTTTTTTGCGTACTTGCGTACTTACGTTATTGCGTCTTTTGAAGAATTGCGTACTTCCGTGCTGCGTCTTTTGCAAGTTTGTGTGATATTTCATCCGGACTTTGCGTACTGTTCCAGTGTAGCTCAGTCAATGCATTTTCTATCAGCTGAACATTTTTAGACTACGCAAAAGACGCAAAATTGCAAAAACCGTGCGTACTTTGCGTACTATCACGCATAGTGTAGCCTGGGCTTACGTGTCACAGCGCCGCATGTGGCCGGCGAGGCAGCCCCGTCCACGAATCACAGGCTCCCTTCACCATGACGTCACCCCGAGATAACGCGTCACAGCGGCGCATCTGGCCGGCAAGCGCAGCCCCGTCCACGAATCACAGGCTCCCTTCACCAAGACGTCACCCGGGGAGTAGAAATCCCTTTGCCTAGCTCGGTCACGTGTTAACCCGCGCACTGCAGGGGGTTTGCGCCGAACACGAACTGCAGGGGGGGGGGGGGGGTGATTTCAGGGTCCTAGGATTGCTTTGGAGCTGGGGTGCGGAGTGGAAAATTCTGAATAAAAGTAAGCATAAAGAGTGGAAAATTCAACCAAAAAATATATGTACTCGGTTTTATTAATATCCAATTACCCGCTCATTAGAATTAGGTATTCGCTACCTATGCCAATTCTTACCCGTCTTTCCCTACACAGGCTGTCCTCAGCAATACATCCATCAATGAGTATCAGGGTTCCAATTATCCAATACATTTTAAAATAAGGAAAGGAAAATTCCCGAGTTTTACTCGGGAAAAAGAGTGGAAAATTGTATCCATAGGGTGTCGTTTTCCATCCAAATTTCCCAATACTAGGACACTGGTTCATTCCCCCCCCCCGTGAGATCTCGAAAACTACGCTACGTAGCGGCAAGCGGAAAGCGGCGATTGATAGCTTGATACAAGTTCTATCGAAAGTATTTCAGATTTTTTTTAGGTCAGGTCAAAATTGAAGTCACCAGAGGTCATCAAAGGCAAATTTACCAGTTTTTTCTCTCCTGTTTTAGGACTTCGCTCAAGAAATTCCCAGAAATCTCGGAAACTATGCTAGCTAGAAACAATCGGCAAAAGGCGATCGCCAGCCATTGAAATTTGCAACGACAGGTTGTCCTCAAATTTGATCTCAGGTCAATATTTGAGACTCCAGAGGTAAAACAGGGGGAAAATGTTTTTTTGGGTGCAAAATGCTTATGTTTCGCTAATAACTTTTAACCTGATAAAGATAACGGAAAACTGTTTACGCCATTGTGTTTGTCTCGTCAAGGCGCTTCCATTGATATACTTGGTGACCTTGTTAGGTCAACTTAATGTGATCACAGGTCACGTGACCTTGACCTGAGGTCAATACCCAAGTATGCCATGTTGCATATAGGGAGACGTGTCTCGACGAGACAAACACATTTCTATCGGTTTTACTTCTCTATCTGCATTATGTCGCGAGTTATTGACAAACAAGTGATGGTGAACTCGGATGACCTCAAATGACTTCATAGGGGTCACTGAACAAAACTTACACTTGGATCATCAAGAACATCTTATAATAACATGATCCAGAAGTAATTGGACTAATAGCATGCATATCCTTGAAATAGGAAGCATTTTAATATTTCCCCATTGACTTATTATGGGGAGGTCACGAAATTGACCTGACCTTAGGTCACCGATATCAAAATTCCGAGATATACGAATTGTAAGTACTTATGCCCTCATGACACCCTGTAAATTTCAAACTGATCGGTGAGAAACTCTGGCTTTGGCACAACTGCAAACGTTTTTGGAGATGGGGTCACTTGATCTGGTCTGGTGACCTGACCTGAGATGACCCAAGGTCATTTTTTTCTCAAAGTGTGCGCAATTGATGTCCTAACAGGTGTGCCAAAACCCGGCGGCGCTGCGCGCCGCCGTTTTTTCGCTATCTGATAAAAACCTGAGGGGGAGGGGGGGCGGCGGAAATCAACCCCCCCCCCTGCAGTGCGCGGGTTAAAAGCACGAACTTTACCGAAGGAGGACATAATTTTAGTACATACAGCACTAACCATCCGTTCCACAAATTCAGACATTCTTATTGTTCTTATTGTCTATTGGTGAAATGGGCCTGATGTGGCGAAAATATTTGTATAAGTGGAAAATTTGAGATGTTAAAGTTAACCCTGCAAATCGAAAGAAATGATTTATGTTACCATAGGAGACAAATGTCATAGTATTTTAAAAAAGAAAAGAAAATGGAATCCCTCTATCTTTTTGCTGCCAGATGCTACCAAACACGCATTGTTTATTCCGTTGCTCGGAGATGGTACATAGTGTATCAACCCTCTAAAACCGTGATATTTAAGTTATTTTGACTTAGAATATTCAACAGGGCAGAACATAAAGCTGGTAGCATTACATATGAGAATCATTACTCTTGATTCCTGCCATGCTGCTACTATCAAATCTGGGACGGTCTTAAAACCGGACATGCGCCAAGTACGTCGATATTCCTGAAGATAAATGACTATAATCGCCGCGCCATAAACGCCTTTATTTATTTGCTACCATATTAAAAAATATTGATGCCAAATACTCTGACGTCACTCCGGGAGTCATTTCTCCCTCGTGAGTAAACCTTATTAGTAAAATTGTGGCTGAGCGGTAGTAACAGCGGTAGTGCGGTCCGCAATCCGTACCCCCGCCCCGATCGTCGGTAAAAATCGTCCCGCATTCGGTCCGGACACCAGGTAATTTCCTGTGGGCCCGACACCGGGCCGTTCGGGGCGCTGAGGCGCATGATCAGCCGGTCAGGGATGTCTGCGGCAGGGTGGAGCGCCTGCCGTCGCCGATGTCGCCTGTCCCTGGTGCGTGCACGCACGTGTCCCAGCACGGGACGGTGCAGCTTAGATATGGGATTTGTTTTGGTATCGACGTATCGACGCCGATACTTTTTTTTAGTATCGGCCGATACTTTTGCCGATACCAAACGGGATTGCGTCGATACCTTGCCGATATATACATTAACCCGCGCCCCGCGGGGGTTAAATTTACCCCCTTGCCCGGATTTTGTCAATAACTTGAAAACTATGATAGATAGCGACGTCAAACGTGAAGTACCTTATGCTGCATCAATTCTACGTCTTCTCACAAAATTTCACTGAAATTGATGTGGTACTTTATAAGATAATAACGTTTTAAATGACAAACTTTTTTCCGCAAAATCATTTTTGTTAAAGATATTACAAAAAAAAACGAAATACATGTTAGAGAACCACTATGGACAATACTCAAACCAAATTTCAAAGAAATATCTTTATTTTTAACTGACTTATGGCTCCCTAAGTATAAGTAACTCATGACGTCATTTTTGTAGTTACGTTTTTTGGCTTGTATTGGCCAGATACAGACAAATAAATACCACCGCTGTATTTCTGAGACAAAGCTGGTCTAGAAACATGCCTTTTTTATTTAGATTAATCAATTTCAAATTTTGTCCTTATTGTGACCTGACCTTGACCTGAGGGCCATTATATGGGGTCAGGTTGTGAACATGGCTGCTACTATCGAATTATACGTTTAAAATAACCCATACAACATATGTCGCATGACTTGCGTAGACCTGTGACCTCTTGTGACCTGACCTTGACCTTGACCTTTGCTTACAATTTCACTTTCACTTATACGGGAGCTGCATTATACCTTTGAGGACACCTTGTGCGATAATAGTCGTAATCTAAGGCTTTTGGGTGGAAAGTATGGCCCAAAAACTCAAATACCTCAATTTTGACCTTTGACCTGATCGTGACCGGACATGTGACCTTATTTTGAAAATGTCGGGTATGCATTATATTCATCGCGTTGAGAGCTTTCGAATCGCCGAATTGCGCGTCCCGCTGTGGTCATTGGTTCGGAAGATTCGAGGGGGGGCGTAAAATTTACACCCCCCTCAGCGGGGCGGGTTCGGCTGGTGACCCCAGCGGGCGCGGGTTAAGCCAGACGCGCAATCGTTAAAGGGAGATAATCACCCTTTTCCGCAAAAATGGAGTTAGCACCTGAAATCGATAGACGAGGCCAAAATATGATGTAAATTCATCACATTTTGCATATAAACATTCCTACCGAATGATATTGGCAGTTGCATACCGATAAACGTTCCACGCTTATATCGGTCGGTACTCAGCAAGTACTCGGTAACGAATTCAGTAAATTAGCCTCCCTTATACGCATTGTTATTTATCATGCAGGTATGCAATATGTTTCCTGCACTCTATCTTTTGCGAATATGTGCCAAACTTTTATGAACGATCAACAAGCATTTGAAAAAGTGCATTGAAATCGGCAGTTTAGCTTGGCACCGGACGTTGACCTATTTAGTGTCGGCGATTTGTTTATAAGTGCCCATTCAACAACGTTGAACAGATTGATGCAAAAGCGCCAGATGTTGCGCTTTCCAATAGTGGAGGTAAAATACCGATCATTAATTTTCCCAAACTTCCAACTTTGAATTAGGGAATAATTGTATTTTATTCTTAAATTTAGATCACATCATTTTAATACCATAACGGTAGCCAAATAAATTGTTGCTAACAAAATAAAAAGGTGATTATCTCCCTTTAACAAAAACAACATGGCGTGCATACAAAGTGCCGAAAGAATCAACATTCTAAATACCAAATGCTATGAACTGCTGGAGGTGCATTGTTTGTCATGCTGGCCGGGTGATTCTTAGATAGTATCGCGTTTGAGTTTGGAAGCGGTAAATGCTGACAATAAAGTTGAAAGTCATTTGTTATCCTTACTATTTGGGTTACTTTTCTATAGGTCACTACTCACTAATGTCGATACCGCTACCGATACCAAAAAAATGATGAGCCGTGCCGATACCATATCGATACCTGCAAGGCCTTGCCGCTATCGATGCCGATATCGATGCCGATACCGATGCCGATGCCGATGCCGATACCGATACCGATACCGATACCAAGTTGTTTTCTTTCTAAACAAAAATTCATCTGTCCATCTGATCCATCTCCAGTGCAGATGTCGCACGTGCCTGCACTGCGTGTGCCGGATGTGCTGTCCCGTGCCGCGTGGACGGTGCAGGCGCCGCGGGCCGGTTTATTTTCGATGGCCGCCTATGCGCCGGTGGCCCGTCACTCGGCCGGGTCGGGTCGGGAGGAGGGGGGGGGGGGGTTGTATCTGGGTCGCCGGCCGACTTCCTCCGGGGCCCGTCGTCGTGGGCGTCCCGGGTCCCCTCCTCTGCCGGCCGGCCCCCCGTGAAGCTCCGTGGCGCAGTTGGCCGGCGCCCGCGACCCCACACAACTGAGCAGTCTGCGCGGTCAGCCGTCTGAATGTGAATGAACCAGAGGCATTGGTTCTCTGTATATGCTCATCTCTTTAGTTGGGCGTGTAATCCAATCCGGTGGTGGACGAGGCAAGCCTCGCGTCAACCAATCAATCGATGTGCATGCAAGGCATTGCCAGGGCCCGTCAGGCACCCGCCCATGGCCCACATCGCGCTGCAGCCATCTGTCTGAAGCAGCACATAGTACAGACTGACTGGCCGGTGGTCGAAACTTCAGATACTGTCTGGGGACTCGAGGGACTCATCGTGGGTCTCCAGCAGTTCAGGTGCGGATCGTTTCATTCAGGTGCCGGCGTCAATTGGTTATGTGCTTGACTGACAAATGCATATATGCACTTACAAAGGATGCCTGAAGGCCGCTTTTGCTGGGAATATTTGTGTCTTGGTTTGAGTAGGGCAATGCGGCACAATGTCACTACGCCAAGAAGATTAAGTATTGCCACCGTGGTGTGTATCCGGGTCACGGCAGATCTGCGGCAAAGCCGTTATGAATCCCGGTCAAGGATAGCATATATTATGAAGCTCTGCTCAGAGGTACTATCTATCCGACAATGGGAGCGGATTGGATATCTTCGGCTTGAGCACTATCCAACTCTGCGGCTGTGAAGACCGGTGGCGAGATGACACGGGTTCATCCACTGCGCTGTCTCCAGCAGTGGTGACTGGCTCGCGGCTTCGCCGTCAGCACACTCCACTCGGCGACAGAGGCTGCAGCAGGCGGTCTGAGGCCAGCCTGACGTCGCAGCCGTGCTGGAGCTGCTGCTGCCCGACCCGCTGCCCGACCCGGCGTGACCCGGCGTGACCCGCCGCCTGACCCAGCGTGACCCGGCGTGACCGGCCCGCCCGCCTCCGCCGGCGCCGCTCGCTCTCGGTCCACAGACCACTTTCTCTTTCAGGGGGTGTTGAGCGGCGGCGGCGGCGATTCGGTTGCAGGCTGCCTGACTTCACTCCTCCCCCCCCCTCCCCTGGCGGCAGCGGGTGACGTCACTGGAGAGGTGCGCTCCGCTCGGTTTCGTCACGCGGCCGGGATCCACTGGGATTAGCGTCAGACGCTGCATGGGTTTCGTCACAGCGGCGGTCCTGCTCTGAATGGAGAGGAAACATTGTCTGCATGGGTTTGGCAGAGCCTGCCATGGGAGCCAGATAGCTCCAAAGGCGTCCTGGATGATAGTTTTCAGCTCTCACCACGCAGAGGTGGATTTTTTTTTTGCTGAGCACTCAGTTCTCTTGTTACGCAAAATGACGGGGCTTAGTGGCACGAATAGACGTTTACGGCTACAGTTATTGTTCTTTGTTGCCGTAGTTAGCGTTTTGCAGCGCGGACAGTTCGGGCAAAAACGTTAGCTTAACCTAGTTTCTCGGTGAGAATATAAACCAAGTCGCTGAGGCACAGCCTCTCGTCTCCAATCCTTTCCTTAGATTATACCGGCTGCGGGTTTGGTCTAAATGTGCACACTTTTTGTGGAAAATATTGGTGTTGCATGACAAAATTGAATCATGTCTAAAAATCAAGAAAATGAATTTAGAGCCATTCTCCCTGTTCACGAAAAAGGGTGGCCGGTTACCAATCGCAGTTAAATTCATTGCCATTGCCTCTTCCTCACGCTCTGAGTTTTAAGGCTCACAACCTGGTTACCATTCGCCCTAGTCGCTCATTTTTGTTTTGTTACAACCTTTTTACATCCACCTTCTCCGTACCAAACGACTCGCTGCTCAGTCTGAAGTAACGCTCCATGCAATGGAATTCCTAGAAGCAAAGGCAAATTGTCTGATGGTATCCGTGAGTTGCATCATACAATACTGGGTGCAGGTACAGCAGCGCGGTCAGATCGTCTGAGGTCAGTCTGTGGTCAGCGGGGATGACGACGCAACACTGGATAGCGAAGACCCATTTTGCGATGAGTCACTCGGCACAATATCGCTCTTTGCTCGTCTATCAGCTCGTCTCGTCTATCATCTTACCGCGACATTCACGTTGCTCGGTGGCAGGTGTATCGCGCGTTATATAACACATAAGGAGCTCTCATGATACGCTACATGCTGACAAATACGAGCCATTATAGCACAAACTGGTGCTGACTTGAGCGGCACGCTTAGTGTGTGGTCTGCTCCTAAGGACTGGCCAGATCCGCCTGTACGGGGCTCCGGGGCCGCCGCGTGCGCGCCCAAGTATGCGGGGTGTTCCTAAGGACTGGCCGGAGCCGCCTGTACCTCCCCGCTGGCCGGAGCCGCCGCTGTGCGCGCCCAAAGTGTGCGTTGGGCTCCTAAGGACCTGCCAGATCTGCCGTACCTGCCCGCTCCTGGACCGCTGTGCGCGCCCTAAGTGTGCGTTGGGCTCCTAAGGATCGGCCATATCTGTCGTACCTGCCCGCTCCTGGACCGCTGTGCGCGTCCTAAGTGTGCGTTGGGCTCCTAAGGATCGGCCATATCTGTCGTACCTGCCCGCTCCTGGACCGCTGTGCGCGCCCTAAGTGTGCGTTGGGCTCCTAAGGATCGGCCATATCTGTCGTACCTGCCCGCTCCTGGACCGCTGTGCGCGCCCTAAGTGTG
>JAXIVJ010001004.1:0-10000 GCA_036785665.1 Chirona hameri
TGTTCTAACACACCTGTTAGAACATCAATTGCGCACACTTCGAAAACAATTTTTTACCTCGGGTCAAGTGACCTCATCTCTAAAAACGTTTGGGCAGTTGTGGCCAAAGAGCCAAGTTTCTCAGCGATCGATTTAACACTTACAGGGTGTCATGAGGGCATAGTACTTAAAATTCGTTTATCTCGAAATTTGTATATCGGTGACCCAGGTCAGGTCAATTTCGTGCCTACTCCATAATTAAGTCAATGAGAAGATATTAATATGCTTCCTATTTCACGGATATGCATGCTATTAGGCCCAATTACTTCTGGATCATGTTATTATAGGATGATGACTTGATGACCCAAGTGTAAGTTTGTGTTCAGTGACCCCTATGGGGGGTCATTTGAAGTCATCGAGTTCACCAACACTTGTGTGTCAATAGACTCGGTACATATACATAGATAGAGAAGTAAAACCGACAAGAAATGTGTTTGTCTCGTCGAGACACGTCTCCCTATATAGCAACATGACCCTACTTGGGTCTTGACCTTGTCAAGGTTACGTGAGCTGTGGTCAAATTTTTGTAGTTTGACTAACAAGGTCGACCATGTATATCATCAAAGTGCCCTTGACGAGACAAACACAATGGCGTAAAATAGTTTTATGTTATCTTTATTTGGTTAAAATGTTATTACCAAAAAAAAAACTTTGAAAAAAAAACAGCTTTTTCCCCTTTTAACCAAAAAGTCATTACCAATTTTTAAATGGAGCCTCAAATATGACCTGAGATCAAATTTGAGGGCATCTTGCGCGATTGCAAATGTCAATGGCTGGCGATCGTGTTTTTACCATTTGTTTGCTTCTAGCTAGCATAGTTTCCGAGATATATGGGAATTTCTGGAGCGAAGTACTAAAACAGGAGAAACAACTTGAAAACTTGACCTTTGATGACCTCTGGTGACCTCAATTATTGACCTGACCTAAAAATACTGAATACTTTCGATAGTAACTTGTATCAAGCTTCAAACACCGTTTTCCGCTTGCCGTTTACGTAGCGTAGGTTGTTTCGAGATCTCACGGGGCGTGCGGAAATCACCCCCCCCCCCCCCCCCTGCAGTTCGTGTTCGGCGCAAACTCCCTGCAGTGCGCGGGTTAAACCCACCCAGCTGTCCAAGCAGCGAATATTGGTGACGTTTTGTATTCCCCTACCTATTAAAAGGTTAGGCAGGAGTGCAAATCTTTTTGCCCCATATAGACTCATGATGAATGGCCCATCTATTCCCGCGTGGTAAGCCCGTTAAGCGTTATCTGAATAACCCAGCGATAATACCTTCCCTGCAAACTCACACCAAGTATCCCAGCAAAACCACTCCCATCAAGCGCAGCCGTTATTCTAGTCAGCGTCCCGCCACACCCGTCCAACAAGCCCTTAGGCTTCCGCCGCAACCCTACTGAAGTACCGTACCCGTCCCCGTACCCGTCCCCGTACCCGTACCCGTACCGTACCGTACCCGTCCGAAGTACCGTACCCGTCCAAGCTTAGCTGCGCACGACAGCTGCATAGATGTGGTCCACAAACCCACAAGAACAAACTCACTACATTTCCCGAATAAGGAGCGAGGGGGTAGGGGGGGGGGGTCAGCTGCCGAGACGACCCTCACTCGGCAGCCTAACCCTCTCGGGCGGCGACACCGGCGGACGCCGTTTTCCCGGGATGCCGTGGAGTCCCGGGCAGGTGGGGATGGAGGTTTGTGTCCGACCACTACAGGTGGCGTCTCGGGCGAATGGGTCCGCACGTGAACTGCAGGACGCGCCCAGTTGTCTGTGGGCGGTGTTGCCGAGTAGATGATGCCAAACTACCGTAGCTACCATGCAGTGGACGCGGCCGGCTGGCGGGGGGAGGCGCCGTGCCGCCGGTCCGGCGGATCTCCAGGGCGAGCGGCCAGTATCAACTGAGAGGCAGTAGATACTGCTACCGAACACCTAGGTAGAACTTGAGATGTGCGGCTTCAGCGGGCCCGGCACTGCGTTTCCCGTGGATATGGCGGATCGGAGGGACTTTGAGGGTGTCCCGACCAGGGCCAGCCAGCTCGGAAAGCGGGCAGGAGAGGAGGCGAGGGACCTCAGGGGAGGCGAGCCAGGAGAGGAGGCGACCAGGAGAGGAGGCGAGGACCTTCAGGGAGGGAGCGACCAGGGAGTAGGCGAGGACCCCAGGGAGAGAGCCAGAGAGGAGGCGACAGTGAGAGTAGGCGAGGACCTCAGGGAGAGGCGACCAAGGGAGAGAGGCGAGGACTCCCAGGGGGAGCGGACCATGAGGAAGGCGAGGACTTCAGGGGAGGCGACCAAGGAGAGGAGGCGAGGACCTCAGGGAGGCGACCAGGAGAGGAGGCGAGGACTTCAGGGGAGGCGACCAGGAGAGAACGAGGACCCCAGGGGAGGCGACAGAGAGGAGGCGACCATGAGAGAAGCGAGGACCTCAGGGAGGCAGACCCAGGAGAGGAGGCGACCAGGAGAGGAGCGACAGAGGAGGCTTCAGGAGGCGACCAGGAGCAGTAGCGGACCCCAGGGAGGCGACCAGGAGAGGAGGCGACCATGAGAGAAGGTCGAGGACTTCAGGGAGGCGACCAGGAGAGTAGCGAGGACCCCAGGGGAGGCGGACCAGGAGAGGAGGCGACCATGAGGAGAGCGCGAGGACTTCAGGGGAGGCGACCAGGAGAGTAGGCGAGACCCCAAGGAGGCGACCTGAGAGAGGCGACCATAGAGAAGGCGAGGACCTCAGGGAGCGACAGAGAGAGGCGACAGGAGAGGAGGCGACCATGGAGAGGAGGCGAGGACCATCAGGGCTTGTACTGAGTGCGGCAGGATTGGGCTCAACAGGCTCTCCCGTGGACTAAGGACACGTTCGCGGGGAATCGGGATAGAACGGCCTTTCAACCTAGTGACGCGTACGTTCTGAGCTGAGAAAAACCAAATGATTTACTAGTGGGTAAGATTATGTTACAAGAAGGTAGCACACCGATGTCGAGCCTGTAGGACAAAGGTGTTCTGTGTTCTAAGTCCAAACATACTGGTGATGCGTTGATAAGACGCCTGAGATTGGCTTCCTCTCACTAGATGTCAGCAGCTAGGCATTGCCAAGTCCCTCTCATGGTTTAAGCAGACTGGTTATTGATTCAACTTTTTTTGGAACGATTCAATCATGATTCATTTTGGAATCTGAATGATTCAATCACCGTTCGATTACACGGATACAATTTTGAGAATTGATTCTTACCGATTCAAAGGAATCAAAACTAATATTTTAATCGATTCAACGTTTGATTCAACATTTAAATATATGGGGTGAATTTATGTGAAATAAAAAAAATGGAAATATACAATATATATGATAATTAAAACATTGTTACAGCAATACTATTTCAGTATAAATGAATGTAGCACACTGGGACTGCATGTATTTGCACAATTTACCAGTGTACTTGAATCGTTAAGAATCGTTAAATATTTTGACTCAATCAGCCTTGATTTGATGCGGGTTTTGATTAAATCACGATTCGTGAATCAAAAGATCTGGTGGTGAAATCAATTATTGTTTGATTCAAGTAATTTTGAATTGAACGATTCCAATCCGATTCAATCAGTGTCGAAATCAAATAACCAGTCTGGGGTTTAAGATCGAATACGATTTTGTTTTCGTGTGTGGCCCTAAATCCATTCGGCAATGTAGTAACATGCATTGCGCTAGATAAATAACAACCATGTAGTGAACTGCATATTGCATGTAGATATTACACAAATATTCTACTCTTGCTCTATTAAGATAAGCAAATATATTCCAAGCCGAACCGATCTATCACTTTAATGTTTCTCACACTCAAGGACGCCAGTAATTGCTTGATCGGGGTGGGTGGGGTCAGGGCCTGCGCAACAAGCTATGCTTAGCACGGGGCCTGACCTTGGAAATCCATCCATTCAAAAAACATTCGGACCTAAATTTTATTTAAAAAACTGATGTCTGTGTTATAAGCCACAATTTTTTTCCTCAATCATTTGTGTTCAATTGCCAAATAATGTCTTCACCAATCACAATAAATCGCCGATAAGAGTAATGGATAGAGACTGCTAATTGAAAGAACAAGGGAACACCGTTTCTTATCATTAAGTGACGGCGACGAATGATGCAAGTATTGGGCACAAAGTCAGCCGAATTGAAAGAAGTGTGAAAAGGAAATGGAGTTAGGGAGGTAAGAGACAGCGAGGGGGGAAGGGTACAAAAAGAGATGAGAGAGCCAAAGAGCGAGGAGCAGAGGAAGGCAAGATTGATCAGAAAGAGGGAGAGAGATAAAGAGGGGCAGGGAGATGGGAAGATAATTGAGAGATCGGGAGAGAAAGGGGGCATGAGAGGGGGGGTGAGAGAGGAGAGAGAGAGGAGAGAGAGAGAGAGAGAGAGAGAGAGAGAGAGAGGGGGGAGAGGAGAGAGAGAGATAGGAGAGAGAGAGAGAGAGAGAGAGAGAGAGAGAGAGAGAGAGAGAGAGAGAGAGAGAGAGAGAGAGAGAGAGAGAGAGAGAGAGAGAGAGAGAGAGAGAGAGAGAAGAAAAAAAAGTAGAGGGACAGGGAAACACAGTAGACCCGGTGTCAAGGCCAGCCTGCGGAACGTCGCGCTCCATTGAAAACGTTGGTGTCTCTAGCAAGGGCGGCGGCTTCAAGATGCATAGGAAATCAGTGCCATGTCCGCTCCCTCCGCGCGGTTACCTTCGGCCGTGGGATCGCTTTCAACGGTTTCTTTGACCCCATTTTCTTCATGGCGCTATAGTATTTCTTTTGATCCTCCGTCATGAACATATCAAGGGAGCCGCCTGCGTGAACAGCATATCGTTCCTGTACACTGGCGGGCACCCGCTCCAGCACGGACACAGACAGACAGACACACAGACACACACATTCACAAACACACACGCACACACACACGGCTACAGAGAGGGGAGGCGCGGCCAGCAGCGGCCGCCGGGGGGCAGACGTCGGCCGACAGAGGTCAGGTCATGTGAATGGGGCAGCCGCCGCCGCCGCCGCCGCCGGCCGCGCCCTCGCTCCCTGCACTGACTGCGCAGGTGGCGGGGCAGCGCCTCTGCTCAGCACACGCTACTCTACCTGTGGCTTCGGAATGGCCTTTTAAAGGCTTCTTATTGCCCATCTTTTTCATCGCATTGTAGTATTTCTTTTGGTCTTCGGTCATAAACATTTCTAGTGAACCTCCTGCGTAAATGACAAGAAAACAGGTTATCACTTCTATCCCGTGCAACACGTGCACGAACAGTGGATGTATACTAAAAAGTTAAAACGAATGACGGTGGCCAGTCTAGTACACTGAAGGCTAGTGTGATACTCTAGCTATAACACAGATGAGTTGAGACTACTACGCACAAAAAGCATGCACATTGTCGGTTTGAAGCTCGGTGGTGGCCATAACACTACCGAGGCGATACGAGCGTCATCTAGCGACGCCAGCCGGAAGCTACACGGCGCCAGAGCGGAATGTGAGCCGCACACTGCACTGGTCCGGAGATTTGGAACCGGAAGTCATGCTGACCATGCTCGTGTCGATTCTCGTCGGTAAAATTTGACAGCATTCATCACCTTTTGGGAATACATGGTGAACTGAGATATGGTGACACATGTGCTGGCAGCAATCACAATAACGGAGTAGGTGGAACAAAAGATACTGCTTTAAAGAATCCTGGACTAAAACAAATTAACCATACATTTTTAGTTTCTTTAAAACCAAAATGGAAGCCGATTTGAGGTCGTGGAACAGACCAGCTACGGCAATGAGACAAGTTGGCTGGAGTGGACAGAGTCTGGTGGTGAGAGAGTCTGGACTGGACAGAGTCTGGTGGTGAGAAGAGTCTGCACTGGACAGAGTCTGGTGGTGAGAAGAGTCTGGACGGGACAGAGTCTGGTGGTGAGATTAGTCTGGACTGGACAGAGTCTGGTGGTGAGCTTAGTCTGGACTGGACAGAGTCTGGTGGTGAGAAGAGTCTGGGCTGGACAGAGTCTGGTGGTGAGAAGAGTCTGGACGGGACAGAGTCTAGTGGTGAGAAGAGTCTGGACTGGACAGAGTCTGGTGGTGAGATGAGTTTGGACTGGACAGAGTCTGGTGGTGATAAGAGTCTAGACTGGACAGAGTCTGGTGGTGAGAAGAGGCTGGACTGGACAGAGTCTGGTGGTGATAAGAGTCTGGACTGGACAGAGTCTGGTGGTGAGATGAGTCTGGACGGGACAGAGTCTGGTGGTGAGAAGAGTCTGGACGGGACAGAGGCTGGTGGTGAAAAGAGTGTGGACTGGACAGAGTCTGGTGGTCAGAAGATTCTGGACGGGACAGAGTCTGGTGGTGAGAAGAGTCATGGACTGGACAGAGTCTGGTGGTGAGAAGAGTCTGGACGGGACAGAGGCTGGTGGTGAGAAGAGTCTGGACTGGACAGAGTCTGGTGGTGAGAAGAGTCTGGACTGGACAGAGTCTGGTGGTGAGAAGAGTCTGGACTGGACAGAGTCTGGTGTGTAAGAAGAGTCTGGACGGGACAACGATGCTGGTGGTTAGAAGAGTCTGGACTGGACAGAGTCTGGTGGTGAGAAGAGTCTGGACTGGACAGAGGCTGGTGGTGAGAAGAATGCCATAACTGTTGCGGGATTGCAGAAACACACGCACACCCACGTAACAAAACACACACACCACGCACACACACACACACACACACACACACACACACACACACACACACACACACACACACACACACACACACACACACACACACACACACACACACACACACACACACACGCACACACACACACGCGGACACAGGCTGTGGTGCGCACACGGCAGGGTGTGACTCGCAACAGGCGTTCTTGGGCGTGTCCCAAAATAAACGCGACACAACCCGCATGCGAAACGGTGCAAATGGTGAAGGGGCAGCTGGTGAGGGTGGACGAAATGTCTCCAGAGAGAGAGAGAGAGAGAGAGAGAGCGGGGGGTGGGGGGTTAGAACAAGCCGGGTTGGGACGGCTGCCGCCGGGGTCTGCGGCGCAGCTTCTCCTGACTTCAGGGCGGTCGCCAGACCGGCCCGTCATGCCAGCCAGTAGCCTACGTGGCCAAACTTTGTTGCTGACAGTCTGAATGTTGCTTGTGTGGGCGATCGCCAGACCGGCCCGTCATGCCAGCCAGTAGCCTATGTGGCCAAACTTTGTTGCTGACAGTCTGAATGTTACTTGTGTGGGCGATCGAAGCGCAGAGCTCATGAGCGTTATGGTTAGGAGCATCGGGCAAACCTGACTCTTCCTTCTCACATTCCGGCAAATGACGGTTTAAGCCATATTGATCCCTTTGACGCTTAATAACCTTGTGATAACGTTGACTGTTCGATAACGCTTTTCCTAAGGTCGAACTATGCATTTAAACGTGAATTTCGGTCCAACTGGATACCACAGACGTAAGATAACTGCACGTTAGCCATTTAACAATGTTTCCGATCGGCAACATGATAGCACTCAGCACTCAGCTGTTACTAACTTTTCCGGAATACCGGCTGGTTACCCAATTGATATTAGGTAAGCTGGGCGAAGACACAATTGGTAAATACTTTGCAGGTGCCGCTAATCACTATGCAGTTTATTAAAATACATGTGAACTTATTTGTGTGTCCTAGGTACTTTGTATGACACATCCGTCAAGTAGTTCCAAGAGATAGAGGTAGAACAATTGGGATAGTCAAAACATAGTTAGTAAGGACATATCAATGCTAACAAAAATGTAAACAATCCTTTTTTGGATTGAATAATTATTTCACATATAACTGATTTTTAACTCCAAACAAAAAGTCCAATAGTATTCAAAATTAAGTTATAAATGCTAATCAAAACCAGAGTGAAAATAATGTCATTTTTTAAAATAAATATACAATTTGACTTGCACCTTCAGAGTAGTATATGGCTAAAATGAATATGGTTGATGATAGGTAATGACCTTCAAATTTTATTTCGGCCAAATGTAAAACTGATAGAAATATAAATAGGTTGGACAATCACAATTTACAGAGTGCATTGCACTGCACATGGCCAGAACTCTGTGACAGGGTGTTGGAACAACATCATGTTCACAAACTTGTCTGTGGTGGGACAATTGACCATCGCATCATTGTTTGGACACAAGCTCTGTCCAACTGTTCTGAGAAGACAATGCAGAAGATAGGACACAAATGCAGCCCGAATGCTAAACCAACCGCTGGTGCTGGGCAATTTGGAATGTGCGCATCGCAAATGGTGAGGTATGGAGGCGAGTGTCTTCAGCGTCCGAACGCCAGCTTTCCCAGCATGTCCGGGGTCAGAACACAGTAGTCGTGTGTCTCTTCTGGGCTTCCCAGCCTGTATAAGGTCAGAACACAGTAGTCGCGTGTCTCTTCTGGGCTTCCCCAGCCTGTATAAGGTCAGAACACAGTAGTCGCGTGTCTCTTCTGGGCTTCCCCAGCCTGTATAAGGTCATAACACAGTAGTCGCGTGTCTCTTCTGGGCTTCCCCAGCATGTCCGGGGTCAGAACACAGTAGTCGCGTGTCTGTTCGGGGCTTCCCCAGCCTGTATAAGGTCAGAACACAGTAGTCGCGTGTCTCTTCTGGGCTTCCCAGCCTGTATAAGGTCAGAACACAGTAGTCGCGTGTCTCTTCTGGGCTTCCCCAGGCTGTATAAGGTCAGAACACAGTAGTCGCGTGTCTCTTCTGGGCTTCCCCAGCCCGTATAAGGTCAGAACACAGTAGTCGCGTGTCTCTTCTGGGCTTCCCCAGCCCGTATAAGGTCAGAACACCGTAGTGGTGTGTCTCTTCTGGGCTTCCCCAGCCCGTATAAGGTCAGAACACAGTAGTCGTGTGTCTCTTCTGGGCTTCCCCAGCCTGTATAAGGTCAGAACACAGCAGTCGCGTGTCTCTTCTGGGCTTCCCCAGGCTGTATAAGGTCAGAACACAGTAGCCGTGTGTCTCTTCTGGGCTTCCCCAGCCCGTATAAGGTCAAAACACAGTAGTCGTGTGTCTCTTCTGGGCTTCCCCAGCCTGTATAAGGTCATAACACAGTAGTCGCGTGTCTCTTCTGGGCTTCCCCAGCATGTCCGGGGTCAGAACACAGCAGCCCCGTGTCTGTTCGGGGCTTCCCCAGCCTGTATAAGGTCAGAACACAGTAGTCACGTGTCTCTTCTGGGCTTCCCCAGCCTGTATAAGGCCAGAGCACAGTAGCCGCGTGTCTCTTCTGGGCTTCCCAGCCTGTATAAGGTCAGAACACAGTAGTCGTGTGTCTCTTCTGGGCTTCCCCAGGCTGTATAAGGTCAGAACACAGTAGTCGCGTGTCTCTTCTGGGCTTCCCAGGCTGTATAAGGTCAGAACACAGTAGTCGCGTGTCTCTTCTGGGCTTCCCCAGCATGTCCGAGGTCAGAACACAGTAGTCGTGTGTCTCTTCTGGGCTTCCCCAGCCTGTATAAGGTCAGAACACAGCAGTCGCGTGTCTCTTCTGGGCTTCCCCAGCCCGTATAAGGGCAGAACACAGTAGTCGTGTGTCTCTTCTGGGCTTCCTAGCCTGTATAAGGTCAGAACACAGTAGTCGTGTGTCTCTTCTGGGCTTCCCAGCCTGTATAAGGTCAGAACACAGTAGTCACGTGTCTCTTCTGAGCTTCCCTAGCCTGTATAAGGCCAGAACACAATAGTCGCGTGTCTCTTCTGGGCTTCCCCAGCATGTCCGGGGTCAGAACACAGCAGCCCGTGTCTGTTCGGGGCTTCCCCAGCCTGTATAAGGCCAGAGCACAGTAGTCGCGTGTCTCTTCTGGGCTTCCCCAGGCTGTATAAGGTCAGAACACAGCAGCCCCGTGTCTGTTCGGGGCTTCCCCAGCCTGTATAAGGTCAGCACACAGTAGTCGTGTGTCTCTTCTGGGCTTCCCCAGCCTGTATAAGGTCAGAACACAGTAGTCGCGTGTCTCTTCTGGGCTTC